>JAXDDX010000084.1:1602500-1707500 GCA_034670405.1 Hoplostethus atlanticus
TATTCATATATATACATACAGTACTGTGCAAAAGTCTTACATTTTTTTAATCTCAATTTGGTTTTAGATGTTTATTTTTGTTTTCTGCATCAGTGTTTTACATTTCTGTCAGTGTTTTGATGTTTAGAAACTTTTCATTTTTTTTTTTTTGAAAGCATCTTCGCCTAAGACTTTTGCACAGTGCTGTATATAAATATTACTCGGTGGGGAACTGACAGCACCTCCTAAAGCTCCGCCTCTTGTGGCTTATTGTTTAAATCTAACCTGATCTCCTCCTCATCCTCCTCCTTCCCCTCCAGAGAGCACCCAGCTGGAGGACCCGCGGGCCCAGTGGCAGCGGGAGCAGGAGGCCATGCTGCGGGAGTATCTGGACGTGGCCCGCGACGCTCTCAGCGCCCAGAAGGAGATCTACCAGGTGAAGGAGCAGAGGCTCCGTCTGGCGCAGCAGGAGTACCGGCAGCTGAACGACGCCTGGAGGGACAAGTCCACGTCGCAGACCAGCCGTAAGTGCAGCAGAAGTGGAGGAAGGTGGTCCGACTCACCTGGCCGGTCTACCCCAGAGGTGGTGTAGTGGTCAAGACCTGGAGGTTTTCCTGCATCTTTGGCAGCCATCAAAGCATTTTCCTTCAGGGTCAAAGTAAAATTGGCATGAGGACAGAGGAATGGAGGGAGGAGGGAAAGATGGGAGCTCGAAAGGAAGCGAAGAATCAGAGCTCATCGGTGGTCAAAGATACAAATCACCCAAACCGGCTGTAAGAATAGACTGACCTATGGATGGAGAGATGGTATCGGGATGAAGGGAGGGTTAGACTGGTGGGAGGAGGAGGGAGGGGAGGAGTTGGAAGTAGGGATGCATAGATGGAGGAGTAGAGGAAAAGATCGGTGAAGAATAGGGAGTTAAGAAGGAGGGAGAGATGGTAGGGGAAGTGTTGTTACTCCTTCCTTCCTTCTAAGGGAGGGAGGAAGGTGAGGAGGATGGGAGGAAGGTGAGGAGGAGTGAGGAATGGATGGAAACACAGGCACATTGCTGCAGATTTCCCTCACCATCAGTTTTAGTTACTCAGATGAATCTATCGACTGTCTTGGTTTTACAAAACTTTGTGAGTCTTGAGAGAAAGCAAGACGTAATGTTCATTGACACCCTCTCATCTTCTCATATCTTTCCTACAGTGAATTCCAGATCGTCCTCTTCCAGCAAGTATGACCCCGAGATCCTGAAAGCAGAGATAGTCACTGCTAAAAGCAGGGTAAGAGCCTGTCCTCCGTTTCCCCTTGTTATCCTGCACGGGTTTCACTTGCAGCTCAAGTAGTAGAGAAGAGATTTGTTCCACCATATCCTTCCTTGGTTGACAGAGTGATAAAAGGTTCACTGCCTACTGTATTTTAGAAATATTGAATGGTGAACTTGAGGTATTGATTTTTCTTTCTTGGGGTGCCAGATAGCCGGGGTTTGATACAGAGGACGATAAAACGATCACAAGAAAGCCTTTGAAAGTCAACGCTGTATACTTTTCTGTGATTGGCAACTTAACCAACGTTTTGAATTGTTCTGGTGTGATAAGCTCCACCCATCTATCTGCTTCACTGAACACAATTTGACTTCATGTCCCTTCATACTTAATGTCCTGTTGTCCTTTTTCTTATACTGCACAACTATAGTTTCAGAAATCTCAGCTGTGTTTAGTCAATAGGCTGTTTTTGTTTTTCAATTGATCTTAAATTCAGTTCCAGGTAGGATTAAAAATACTTAAATGTCTGAAATCTGAAATACCCGGTCTCTTATAATCCCAAGTTCTTTCTTTGCTTGTTCTCCTTTTGTAATTATTATTTCCATTGTATACAGTATGAGGACACGGCACTGACACCAGAATATTCTGGTGTCAGTGCCGTGTCCTCATACTGTACAATGGAATGCTGGTTTACAGTCCTTCAGATACCAGGGGCATGAGGTCCATCCCTCCACTGATAATTCACAGATGATCCATTGTCTTATTGTCAGGAATGTACAGTTCAGTCTCATAACTTATATCACTGCCATAAACCTGTATGATGGTTATTTACCCCGGTGATGAACGGTGACCTGATAGGGATTGTTCTGTGTTTCAGTGATAAGAGAATTTAAAGCAAAAGGATTATTGTTATTGTTACTGCTACTCCTACTACTATTACTACTACTACTACTACTACTACTACTACTACTGCTGCCACTAGTAGTAATACCAATGCTGCTATTAATTCCATAAATAAACAGGCTTCCTGAGATAGCTACTAGTTAGCTTGATTCCAGTAGCTAGCTTGATTCCAGTAGCTAGTTTGATTCCAGTAGCTAGTTTGATTCCAGTAGCTAGTTTGATTCCAGTAGCTAGCTTGATTCCAGTAGCTAGCTTGATTCCAGTAGCTAGCTTGATTCTAGTAGCTAGCTTGATTCCAGTAGCTAGCTTGATTCCAGTAGCTAGTTTGATTCCAGTAGCTAGCTTGATTCCAGTAGCTAGTTTGAGTCCAGTAGCTAGCTTGATTCCAGTAGCTAGCTTGATTCTAGTAGCTAGTTTGAGTCCAGTAGCTAGCTTGATTCCAGTAGCTAGTTTGATTCCAGTAGCTAGCTTGATTCCAGTAGCTAGTTTGATTCCAGTAGCTAGCTTGATTCCAGTAGTTGTCAGCTAAAGAAATTGGCAGTATTCTAAGGCACAAACTCACGGCCATGCAGCAACAGTGGAGACTTCTCCATGGGTCTGAGGATATGACGGCCCTGGGCGGCTGGTGGTGGACAGATACGTCATATTTCAGGATGTTCAAAGCCTTTTTTGAACTGGTGTACCATGAACTGTAACTAATCGTGCCAAGCCTGTTTATTTGACAAATGCATTTCCATTGCAATTTATCAACTTTTTTTTAGCAACAAAAGCGTTTTCTGCTTCAAATAGGTGTAAAAATGTTTTTGCAATATTGAGGAAATTGTAGCAGATTTTTCCATTTCCATTCAGTTTCTACTCAGATGCATCATAATTTGCAAAAAATGCTTAGATGGAAAACCAGTTTCTGATGCTTTCTTTCTCTTTCTCAGACTGTGGGTGTCTGTCTGTCCCTCCCTGTCACCATGTCTGCATTTTATTTGGATGTGTTGCATTTTGAGCTAAAAAAAAAAGATATTATATTATCCACACAGCTGCATATCTGTACCCAGAGGAGTATGACAGACACTTTTGCTCTCTATTTTTACCGACCTTCCTCTCTTCTCTCTTTCTCAGGTAAATAAGCTGAAGCGGGACCTGGCCTGTATGAAGCAGGAGCTGCAGTACAAAGAGCAAGGCTTCGAGACGCTCAAAGAGTAAGGGAAACCTGACCTGCTTACACAAAAACTTTACACTTTAATGTTGTTTTTTCAAATCACAAAATCCTACTTTTTCACATTTTATTTATCATGGGGATGTTTGCTAAGCATGTTCACACCTGGGAGCCGCCCAGCGCAACCTCAACCACCGCGGGTCCTCGCTGAGGAGAGCATGAGTCATTCTGTTTCCAAGGCTTGACATTGCTGCCTGCCTGCTGACAGTGTTTTCTCAGAGTTGCGGGCCAGTAAATATTGATTTTTATTAGCCATAATATATTTTGTTGGTTGTGAAATGATATGACAGCAGGACTCTCTTGGTGGGAAACACTTTCCTCTTTGAGATGAAGCATGCAGAATCATCTGTGAGCCCATCCATGGTGGCTCCAGTCAGACCAGCAGCATCAGTCGGAGCAGCAGACAGTATGTGTATGTTTGTGCAAGAACAGATATCTCGGGTAAAGTTAACGTTCATTGACTCATTCTTTCAGTCTTTTGCAACACATTTGTTGATTGTGTTGTAACACATCTGTTATAAGGTGCATTTTGAGAAGACTGATCAGACTGATAGATTACTAAACCTCATTGATATCGCCTTTTTCAGTGAAATGTAACAGTGAGGAAAGAGAAGCATGCACAGTTATTATTACACATATTTGATAGACAAATGGTGTTGCAATAAGTAGCAGTTACAATTTAGACTTGTTTGAAGGAGAACCCGTTCTCTCACAGTGGCAGCACCAAGACATCCTGGTAGGCTCGGGGCTCAGTGGGAAAACGACCTGAACGTCAACCCCTGATTTCCCTCTGCGATGCCATCAGTAAAACCTTCTGGTCACAAGCCTGCCTCTCCACTCTTTAGGCTACCACCGCCCCCTCTCCAGTCCAATGATTGCTCTATAAAAAAGTGAATTTGATGGTCAAAGCAGTCAGTCAGAATCTGATGTGAAGAGCGATTGTCTGCGTGATTCCTCACGGTTTCACCCTGTGCCGGTGAAACACCATTTGTTCCCAGTATGCTGCTGAGACCCCGTGGAGTGGTGTGGAGAGAGTGTCACGTCCTGAAGGTTAACGCTGTATAATGTTGATGCTGTTGTTTTGGGAATGAGCATTTTTGAGCATGTGTGGGCAAAACATGAGGCTCAGGAAGTCACAGCATTCAACACTCGAGCCGCTTGAATCATCTGCTGAACGCTGACAACTCATCTCTTCAAGTAGTAGCGCGTCACCCTCTCCTTGAAAACAGATCCTCTACCCGATGTCTCTACTTTACTCTCTAATTTGCTCTTTTAAAAAAAATAAACTTCTCTTCTTAGCACTTATCTTTCAGTTGTTTTTCTATCATCTCTTTATTACACGATCATTATATGGTGACAGGAGTATTACCAGGGCACTGCGGCTCTGACCTGAAGCTTACTCTGCTGCTGCAGCCGTTGAAAGTGACTCTGTACGAGAGCTTCAATGTAATGATGTTGACTGAACCGACACCTTTGCCACAGTTATTCACAAAACTGTAAAGCACTTAAACCGGCACTCGTTGCCACAGCGTGACCACACACATCCCAACTGGCACCTTATTAAACGTACCAACCAAACAACCGGGGGAAGAATGTGGATTTGAAAGGGAACACTCCTCCTGTCTGGCCAAGTTGTGCGCCTCAGATTATGGAGAGTACAACCCATACCAGTCGAGAGACCGGCCAAGAATGTCGATTTGAAAGGGAATACCTCGTCTGTTTGTCCTGGTTTTGTTCCTTCAGACCGAGGCTGTCAGGGTGAAGATTATTTTGAAGTTCGCCACATTCGGCGGCTCACCAGCCAAACCGCCGCTGAACAATGTTAATTTGAACAGGAATGTCCGGTCTATTTGTTCTAGTCTTGTGCTTGGAGCGGCAGAGTGAGGCTGTCAGGATTAAAGCCTATCTGAGGCAGAGTGGTCGGACGGCATTCCTCCTCCGTGACCTTCCTCTCCTGTTACAGTCAACAGACGACACTCGTCAACCAATCGCTGTTTACTGAAACAGGAATAGGCTTACGCAGGAATGCAACAATACGCTCGGCTCCTGATAAGATATCCTGCCAGATACCGGGCACACGGTGGATTATTTTATGATGTTTTCCGATATGGAGGATGTGAATGTGGCTGATTATGTGCTGCGTGATGCACGATATGATATTGTGACCATATCAGAGATTCACTTGAAAGTAAATGGTGCAAGGCTCAGCTACACGAGTCTTACTCAATAAGAGGAGTTAACTGGCTATGGAGGACACTTCCTTCCTACTCCAGCAACAACCTGTGGTCATTTAAAGTGTGTTTTTTATACTGTTTTGATCCCGTGTGGAAATTCTCCTTTGGAGGCCAGAGTACCCATAGAGCTGGTCGGGCTTGATCCCTGGTTTTCTGACGGTCTCTCTAACCATCAGACCACCCTGCCGTGGAAAAATCATATCTGACTGCGACCGTAACTGATATTACAAGACTTCTTTTCTGTGCTCTAAAATGTGTACTGTCACTTTAAATAGTGTGACAACATGCAGTAAGTTCTTCTCTTTGTCTCAAGTGAGAGTGAAGCCGTCGCTGTGAGCTTCGTTGTGAAGAGGTGTATTATAGTGTACTGCCTGTTTGAGAAGAGCTTGGGAAGGATTACTTGTTCTCTCCCTCCATCCCTCCCTTGCTTCCTCATTCTCTCCCTCCCTCCCCCCTAGTCCCTCCTCTCTCCTTCACTCTGAAGAATGTGGAAGGACCTGTTATTCAAGTGCACGCATGACTTGCTGATGACTGGCTTTACATAGCTGCTGCTCTGATGGCTGTTTCCTCCAGCATGGCAGCGCTGCAGGCTTCGCTCTGTGTTCTCTGTGTTCGGTTTCCCCTCTCGCTACTCTCCGTCCCGTGCTGCCAAAAAGAAAGACAAGCGTAGCAAGCATTTCCATTCACACATATCGCCTCAAGATCAGTCAAATGTACGGCTGTCCTGCAGGTTGACGGTTTGCCACAGGGCCCTGGGCCTCGACGGCACATGGTGTAGAAAAACAAGCCTAGAAGTTTGACAAGCAAGCTTGTGACCGAAAGGTTGCCGGTTTCAATCCGCTGACTGTTGAGGGAGAGGAGGGTGATCCACTTTCTTCAACTATATCCAATGACTGCCCTCATATCCAACCCCCAACCGCTCAGTGGCCACCACTAGAGGACTGTGGCGGCTCTCAGGTGTGAATGTGGAGCAAAGAAGATCAACTGACCAGGAATGAGCTGGCAGGGCTTCAGCGTGTTGCTCAAGGGCACTTTGACAGGATGCTTGGCTGTTGACCTCCAACCCCTAGGTCCTAAAGCAAATACACACAATCATGCAAACTGACCTTACCTCCCCCCTCTCTCTCCTCTCTCTCCTCCTCACCCCTCCAGGATTGACAACAAGGTGTCCACCATCCCGTATGGCTACAAGCTGCAGGAGGCGCAGGCCATCCTCAGCGAGGTGCGCTCCATCAGAGACGCCATCAGCTCCGGGGAGAAGGAGAAACAGGAGCTCATGCAGGTAAAGGGCACGACGCCGAGGCATTCTTCATGTGTTACGCTGTTGTTGTGGTGTGGTGAGGAGAGAGGAGGAGGAGGAGGAGGAGGAGGAGAGGGAGAGGAGAGGAGGAGAGGAGAGGGAGAGGAGAGGAGAGGAGAGGAGGAGGAGGAGGAGGAGGAGGAGGAGGAGGAGAGGAGAGGAGGAGGAGGAGAGGAGGAGGAGAGGGGTATCGGAGAGGGAGATTTATGTTCTGAAAAGAAGAGTTTGTCATTTTTTTGTGGGCAGTTCGATATTGTGTAGTTTTCGTAGTGAACAAGCTTTTTCCTGCGTAGGGAAATTTCTGTCTCCTTATCCTTCAAAGTGACAAAACAAGGAACGTCCGATAAAAACACAACTTGGTAAATCGCTAAACAGACGAAACTGCAGCAGATTTCTCCTCATTGGTTGTTTGTGTGACTAGATTTAGAAACTACTCTGACCGTGGCTTTACTTTTCAGAGTGACTTGTAGGATGTTGAGTCATGAAACAGTCTTGAATGCAGCCTTGGAGTCATTTCAGCTGTCGAGGTCTGAGAGGTCTTGTGGGTCCTTGGTGCTTTTCTAATGAGAAATTAGCCCAGCCATGCAGACGCTCTAATAGGACAACAGTTTTTTTTCCATTTCATTTAAGTGCCAAGCTTGATCTTATATTCCAGTCTAAGTGGCATTAATAAATCTTAGTCTTGGATGCACCTTGATGAGTCTTGTGACTTCCTGTATCGGTGCAGCTGATGCAACGGGCATGACATCATCCGTCCTCATGACAGGAGCACCACCCCTGGCCCGTTTGAAACAGGAAAAACCATGCATGCTCTCTTGACTTCCTCCATTGAACACAACAGCCATTGTTTTGGGTGATTGAGGACTTGACACGACAGCAGCCTGTCCAGGGGCTTATCGGGGAGGAAGGGTCCTTCTACTCCTGAACTGCTCTCATTCGTTCTAGTGATTGGACCAATGTGTCTAAATGGGCATTTCACTTATCTTGCGGACCACTTGCAAATTCACCTCCATAAAGACAATAATCTAGTAGGAGGAGGAGGAGGAGGACGACAGGAGAGGAGTTTGGACGTGAACAAAACATGGTTGTGCAACTGAAAAGTGATTATCCTGGTTATTCTGGTATAGTTTTACCAAGACACGCAAAGCGTGTGCGTGTGTGTGTGTGTGTGTGTGTGTGTGTGTGTGTGTGTGTGTGTGTGTACGTACTTGAGTTGATCTATTGTTTGAGATGCATTTTCTGAAAAGGGAGGACGCTTTTGCTGGTGGCGCTAACATTTCCAGGGTTGGGGGTTCGATTCCCATTGAGCCCATCCATGCTGAAAATGAATGGACGCTCTAAGGTGGTTTGATTAAAAGAGTCAACTAAATGGCAGATGTGGAAAAGGCCTATTTAGCGTTAGAGGTGAAGGTATCTTTAGGTTAGGTAGTTAAGTTGTTATGAAGCAGCAGCCAGCTCTTTCTCCCCCCCCTCCCCCGTCTGCCTCCCTGACTCCCAGCTCAGTGTTTCCACCCCCATCTGCCTCCCTGACTCCCAGCTCAGTGTTTCCACCCCCATCTGCCTCCCTGACTCCCAGCTCGGTGTTTCCTCCCCCGTCTGCCTCCCTGACTCCCAGCTCGGTGTTTCCTCCCCCGTCTGCCTCCCTGACTCCCAGCTCGGTGTTTCCTCCCCCCGTCTGCCTCCCTGACTCCCAGCTCGGTGTTTCCTCCCCCGTCTGCCCTTCACAGCCCTCCTCTGATCTCCCTCCAACCTTTGTTGGTTGTGACGGCATCGCAGCATCGACTCATCCATATTTCTGCAGCCTCTATTAATGATGCATGATGGGAGTAGGGGAGAAAACCGGCTCTATCTAGTCCGACCGATACACAATGTTTGGGTCCAATGCAATAATTACCAAAGAGAATTGATGATTTTAACTCTGCTCAGGAGCCTCGGAGAGTCTTTAGTTTTACTCCTGGTGGATGGTGATCGGTGAGAGGGAGGAGGAGAGGAGTGTGTTCAATAATACATCAACAGGCTCTGTTGACTGGAGTGCTCCTTTCTCTCCCTCCCTCCCCCCTCTCCCCCCCCTACCCCTCAGTCTCCCTTCCCATCTGCAGCTGACAGCTCCTGCTGTGTCTGTCTGTCTGTGTGATTTTTTTTTTTTTGTGAGTGACATGCAGAGTCAGTGTGTGTGGCAAGGTGTAAATCTTGCAGTACGGTGTCCTGCAGGGCTCACACTTCCTTCCTGTGGCTTGAGACAGACAGACAGACAGACAGACAGACAGACAGACAGACAGACAGACAGACTATGATCTGAGTCAGGGAGACGGACAGCGAAGTGTTTTGTTATGGTTGTTTGTTGCTTGTAAGACAAATGCAGACAACTTTCGGATGCTGAAACTGAAAGTGTCGGGAGACGTCTGGGGCACGAGCTGTCATCTCCATGGTAACCAGCTGGTTTGTTTACGTCAATCAAGCGATCGGTTGAGAGAAAGCTGGACTCACCAACGATGTCCGAACCTGCTGCTGCGAAGAAGACATTTAGATCAGAAGAGCACAGGGTTGACATTGCGCGATTTCTGGGTAATGAAGTCCTTCAAACTTCATCCAGTTATCTCACGCTGCCACGTGGGGGCGCCAGAGTGTGGCGCTGCCGAGTGAAGCTTTAAGCAGAAACCTTACTTCATTGCCCTGGGGGGGGGGGGGGGAGGAGAGAGAGAGAGAGAGAGGGGAGAGAGAGAGAGAGATAATCAGTGGCGATGCCGTGTCATTAAAATACCTCCACTCGACCATAAAGGTGTTTTATTTCTCCTCCCATCTGAAGGGCTGAGATAAGGGACATTCCTCAGCAGGCTTCAGTTCAGACTGAAGATATAAGATGTTCATCTGGTGTAAAGATGAAAGGAGGACTGAGGGAGCGTTATCACCGCCAGACTGTCATTTAGCTGATGCTCTTCATCCTGAGCGACGATGTACAACGAGTAGAGAAGCATTAAATACTAGAGACATCACCAGCAGCTAATAGTGAGTCCAAGGTCTCTGTCTGTGTGAAGCGTCGTCTAGGTAACGAGATTGGTCACATGGTCGAAATCCTCAGGATTGTCAACCATTCAAATAAGTCAAGGTTTATGTTAAAGGACCACAACAGAAATCACTGAGGCCATGACAATTACAGCATCTGTTATATTGTCTTCTGTTGTGTTATGTACTGTAATATTCTCTCTCTATATATATAGAACAATATATTTGTACATATTTGCCTATATTTTTTTATATATTGCATATATCATAACATTTTTCATATTACATATGTTTATATATATTATATATATTTGTGTGTGTGTGTGTATGTATATATATTCTCATTTATATATTTCTACTTAATCCCGTATGTTCCAGTGTTGTAACTCTGTTTATATTTAATAACCTGTATTTGCTCTGTACTTATTTCTATCCTATTGTTTCTGTTCTTTGTTGCTGCAGTGACCCGATTTCCCAACAGGGATCATTCATGATCATTCATGATCATTCATGTTCATTCGTGTTCGTTCGTGTCTCTTCTCCCCATCCAGAAACTGGCGGTGCTGAAGGACGGTTTCCAGCTGGACTCGGGCTCCCAGCAGGAGCTGTGGGGCAGCAGTCCCTCCCTGGCCAACTCCGAGTTGTCCATCCCTCGGCTTTACTCCGACGCCGGCTCCCAGACCGACATCCCCACCGAGGTGAGTCCCCAGCAGGGGCCCGACGGTCAGATTACTGATCACCTTCTGCAATCCCTATTACAATCCACTGGAATCCCCAGTAGCGTTGTCACGGTAACCAAAACCTCAGTACTACTCGGATACTGTTTGATGCGTTTCACCAAGCTGAGGGCCGATAGTATGTGTGGATGGATTGGACTAGTTAAAAGATGAAGAAGGAGAATAGAGCCCACAGAGCCTCAGTCTGGCTCCTGACAGCAGAATTCAACTGGTCAAACATCTGAAAACATGGCACCACCACTCCACCGTGTCTGGACCCGAGTCCCGGTCCACCTGAAACTATTGTTCCTACAGAATTGACTGGGCTGACACCCAACCAACACATCCCCCCTGAGCAAAGGTTGCTGCAAAAATACAAAGCTGTCCAAGTTGATGGACTTTCTTGTATTGAAACTTTAGTTAGTAAACTTGTGTTGTGACAACACAAACCTTCAGACCCAGTAAAGTAACCTGGGGACTGTTCAGTTGTTTCAGGAGTGACGTTGTTTTTGTGCTACAACCAGAGCGAGAGGGAAAGTCTTCATTTCATTGACTGATCCAAGAGAAGCAAAGTGTTCTGTGTATTCATTTCTACCATTATTGTTTTCTCTTCCAGTTCATGACCAACAACAACAAACTGGCAGAGAAAGTTCGCCTGAGCCTGAAGTACGAGGAAGCCAAAAGAAGGTATGAATGACTTTGTGTGGATAGAGCTGTGTGCACGTGAGTGCACGTGGAGTTACTGTGTGTCCACATAGATCATGTGAGTTGTGACAGTATGAAACTGCTGGTACTCCTTTAAATGTGCATAGGATCCATTAAAGAGATGAGGGGCCACTGATGAAGGTCCTTTTATCAATGTCTTTTAATGAGAGTGGCGCCTCCTCTTCCATGGATCTCATTATCCACCAAGTCAGACTTTCCTTGGTGTGATGTTCAGCCAAGTCACACCGACCCAAACCCTCATAGGACAATATTTCAATCAATATATTTCATCAACTGGCATTAACAGAGACTCGTGCCACTCATGTCATGTGGTCCTCACATCACCCATGTCAGCCAATGAGAATCAAATCGCTTGAGACACGTCTGGGATGCAGACCGTCGATGGTTCAACATCGCTGGTTCAGTTGACTTGAAATGGCAGCGTTCCCTTGACGGCTGATCGTCATTCATTTGTTTTCTCTCCCCACTGAAGGAGGCAGGGAAACCCCCCGGACAGGTCACCACTTACATTCATACCATGAGCTTTTCCAATCCACCTCCCCTGCAGGTCTTTGGGATGTGGTAGGAAACCAGAGGGAACCCAGGAGAACAGAAAGGGCTGGGAATCGAACCCAGGTCCTTGTTTTCATGAGGTGTCATGATGTGTCTTACCTGCCATAACTGATGATCGTCTCTTCCTTTTATTTCTTTCTCCTCTTTGTCTTCCTCATCCTCCCTGTTCCCTTCGCCCTCCCAGGATCGCCACTATCGAGGTGCAGATCGCCAAACTGGATAGCGAGGCCTGGCCGGGGCTGCTGGACCCAGAGCGCGACCGCCTCATCCTCATCAACGAGAAGGAGGAGCTTCTCAAGGAGCTGCAGTACGTCCGTCCCTGCCGGCGCCTGGAGCCCAGCGACGCCGAGAAGCTGGAGTCACAGAAGAAGCGTCTGGAGAGAGACCTGCAGGCGGCCCGGGACAACCAGAGCAAGGCCCTGACCGAGAGGTGGGGAGGGGGGGGGCAACCAGAGCGAGGCCCTGACCGAGAGGTGGGGAGGGGGGGGCAACCAGAGCGAGGCCCTGACCGAGAGGTGGGGAGGGGGGGGCAACCAGAGCGAGGCCCTGACCGAGAGGTGGGGAGGGGGGGGGGAAACCAGAGCGAGGCCCTGACTGAGAGGTGGGGGGGGGGGGGGGGGAAACCAGAGCGAGGCCCTGACTGAGAGGTGGGGGGGGTGGGTGGCGGCGGTGGGAAGGAGGCTGGCCGATGGTTCATTAACTGGAGATGATGTCACAACAATCAGAAACTGATTTCATAGCATCCCTAATAAACAGTGAGAGATATTATGGATGACGATAGAAACACATTACGTCCAATAGAGAATAACGTAGCTGACAAACGATTAAATTTCATTGCACAAAAGTTCCAAAGTGTCTTTGGACGTTCTGAGATGTTATAGTATGTATATAGTATATAGATGTATTATAGTGTTTGTCTCAGGACCTCCCAGACATGTCAGACCTGCTGATGGAAACATAACAGAAGTTCATAATCCATGTTATGTTTTGCCACTTGAATGGAAACGAAGCAGATTGGATTGAGAGACGAGTGAACCTGTTAAAACCACCTGACCTTCTAGCTCCTTCTACCTCCTAGCTCCTTCTAGCTCCTTCTACCTCCTAGCTCCTTCTACCTCCTTCTACCTCCTAGCTCCTTCTAGCTCCTTCTACCTCCTAGCTCCTTCTACCTCCTTCTACCTCCTTCTACCTCCTAGCTCCTTCTAGCTCCTTCTACCTCCTAGCTCCTTCTACCTCCTTCTACCTCCTTCTACCTTCTACCTCCTTCTACCTCCTCCTACCTCCTTCTACCTCCTACCTCCTTCTACCTCCTTCTACCTTCTACCTCCTTCTACCTCCTTCTACCTCCTACCTCCTTCTAGCTCCTACCTCCTTCTACCTCCTTCTAGCTCCTCACTGTGACCTTTAGAGACGTCAAGCCTCCTGATTATGAGGAGTTGGAGAGGAGATGACAATCCTCTCCTCTCCCTTTCTCTCCTTCTATCTCATTCACTCTCTACTTTCTAGCCCGTCTGCCCCCCCCCCTTCTGTCTCTCCCTCCCACTCTCACTCTCTCCCCCTCTCTCTCTCTCTCTCTCTCTCCTCCCTCCCACTCTCTCTCCCCCTCTCTCTCTCTCTCTCTCTCTCCCTCCCACTCTCTCTCCCCCCTCTCTCCCCCCACCCCCCCTGTCTCTAACAGGTCTCTTGTTGTTCTTGGTGTACTGGTTAGACTCTCTACCTGAGTTGAGTCTCTCTTTGTCTCTTCTCTCCTTTTCCTGTAACCTGAGAGGCTCCAAAGCCAGCTCACAAAAGAAACCTTTTTTAACCCCCTCTGCACACACACACACACACACACACACACACACACACACACACACACCTCTACACCTCGCTCGCAGACACCAGAAATATTCAGGGTGTCTGCAGGTTATGAAAAGGTTTTTAAAAGTCCTTAAATCCTCTTCGGTCTTCAAGGTGTTTCTGGTGAGAAGTCATCCCCGTTTGCAGACTCCTACTGAAGAGACTGAAATTGGTCTTAATATTTCATCATATATAATAACTAGCATTCAAAAGGTCTTTCCAGTCCACACCATGCTTTCTATTGGTACACACACACACACACACACACACACACACACACACACACACACACACACACACACCAGCTGTCCGTAACCTGATCAAAGACTTCCTACGCTTTGGCCTGTTTCCACTAAAACCATGGATCATATTAACAGCCGTTAATAGACTGGTTTCCCCAAACAATGCTCATACAAGCAGACGACACCTCCATCAGGAACACAAAGCGTCTGCTGACAATACTGCAGCATGTTGCCTCTGTGGCGTTGCGTTTGTCACTAAGTATTATCACCTGCAGCGTTATTCTGTTGGCCCGGTCCTTCTGTGTTTCTCCTGCGACTCAAGTCGAGTCACAATCCATTCATGAAGCACTTTCAACAAAACGGGTCGGAGACAAAGTGATCACCTGAATGTGTTACAGGACGGGTCTATGGCTCAGAAAATATGATTACATGAAGATGTGTCAACGTATTTTCCACCTGAGGGTTTTAAATCGTGACTTGGGTCTTTTTATTTCAGGTTGCGGCTGCACTGCAAGAGGAACAAGCTGGTCAGAGAGCTGGAGGAGATGGTTCGACTGGCTACCTCGCTACACACTCAACTCAAAAGGTACATGATACATACATGACATATACATATATATATATATATATACACACATTTTTAGTTCCCCAGATCTTTGAGATTAATAATCATAGTGGTGTGATTGTATATGATGTCTCAGACACGACTGGTTGGATTTTGACGAAAGAAATGATGCATCTCACCGCTGCGTTGTGGCGTTTTTAAAATGACTGATTGGCCCAAGGGGGGCGCTACAGTTACAGTGGCCGTTTCAGCGTTGACGTCAATACTAAATGTAGTTAGACGTATCCGCAGTATCGATGAGAAGAGATATACATTGTTTTATCCCGGTTTGGCGTCAGTCACATGATCAATACGTCATCAACACGCCCACTCGCTCTAGAGAATACTCCGGAGAATCTTCTGCTCTGAATCACTCGGGCTCTCGGAGATGAAACAGATTTCAGACCTGCTGGGTGGGTAGAGTCCGTTTGACTTCCAGACCAACTGATTCGGACATTTGCGTTCACACATACACACACCTCCGAGTGTCTCGAGAAGTTCAGGGTGAAAAGGGAATTGGTTTTATTCACCAAGTTGCGACGGGTGCAGAAGGAATTTGACCTGGTGAATTGGTTTTAGCATAGCGACAGTCTAATGTCTGACCTCTGAAGCTTCAGTGGAATAAAGTTCAGACAGATTTACGGCGAGTACCTGGAACCTTTGGCCTCAGTGATGATGAGATAGTTGAACTGTATGTAACTCAGTGATGAACAGGGTGATAGTAGATAGTATATGGCCACTGTCAAGATTACAGGGGAATGATTTATCTTTATTTATATGATTTGATATAAATAAATTGATATATTTTATTATTTATTATCTTTGACTGATTGTCTGATTGGCTGATGCTCCGGCTGTGTTTCAGTGGTGATTATCTGATAGGTGGATATGCTTTATTACATCCAGACAGACAGACAGACAGACGTCTTCTTCTTGGCAGGTTATTTAGCCTGCAGGAGACCAAAGTTATATCTGTTTGATGGTTGTTCAAGTTCACTCATGTTCATTTGAGTTTTTAATTGTGCAGCCCTTTCATTATTTCTTTGGCTCAACAAATTTCCGACAAGGCCCTCGACCGCCGAATGATTTACTGAGGGATCACTGGCTTCAGGACTCGCTTCAAGAGAGAGTGAGGCTTTGAAGCTACGGGAGGCCGATTTAAGGATTTAACCTTCATAGAAAAAGTATTTACTGAAGATGAAGCAGCGATCCCCTTTTATCTCAAACTATTCAGCCTCTCCTGATTGCAGTCGAGGTTTCCTCCTCAGGTTGAACCAAAACATCCTCAGGAGTAAAATACCTTTTTGACGAGGTGATGCAATCCCTCTGTAAGACTCAGACATGTTCCTGAATCGGTTTGAAGCAGAACAAAACGTTCCTCAGCGATAATGTGAGCAGTTTCATGCAACATGAACAATGCTGCTCCACTACCCCCCCCCACCCCCCCGCTAGTTTCTCTCTGTGTTTTTGTTCTCCTTTCACCACTAATTCATCCTGCGTTCCCGGCTGATGTACATCAAACGGTCTGCCCGGCGGACGGCGACTCCCCTGCGTCTGCTAACGAGCCACCCGGCTTTAATTGGAGCTTTTGGCGTAGAGAGTCTGAGGAGGCAGCAACAGGAGGTGAAGCTAGGAGGGGAGGAAAGGAAATGAGAGGAATGAAGGGAGGAGGAGGAGGGAAGTAGGGTTCCTACACAGTTTCTGTTTCAAAATTCCTTCATTTCTTGATTTGAAGATATTGGTTGGTGAGCATGATTTACACCGTCATCTTCCCCCTGTAGATCAGCCAAGTCGCACAATACGTCAAGAATATTCTTCCTACACAAAAATATCGACGGGGCTGTAAACCACAGAAACCCTGTAGTTGTGTATCTGGATGGTACAGCAACATTTCTCTGTGCTCTCTAAGGTTTTTGTGTACAAACTATTGGATTGGGAGAGGAGAGCAGGGAGGGAAGGCAGATTGTTGGAGAGGAGGGGAGGCTAAAGGATGAGGGAGGAGAGGGGGGAGAGGGGGTAAAGAGAGGAGAGAGGCAGAAGAGGAGAGGAAAGGAATGAGGAGAAAAGAGGAGGAAACAAGGTGGTATGGAAGACGTGTTTGTGTAGGTTTCTTCTCTTTTCTTTTCTTCCTCGTCTTCTCCCAACCCCGATCTCTTCGTCTCACCTTCACTGTTTCCTCCTGAACTCCTGCTCTCTTTTCTTCTCTTACCTCACTCTTTCTCTTTTCTCTTTCTTCTTCTCTTTCAATGAACTGCACTTCATAAAGATGCTATCAAATGTCCTGTTCATGACCGTGACATTCGACTATAGAAGTGATGGATTTTGTCAGATATCCTTTTCCTTTCATTTCCCCAGTCCCTTCCTGCATTGAGCTCATGCTCTTTACTGAGAGTAACAGTAGAATAAACTCACATTCCTAGATCACCACCAGCATGACACTTTAAAAACTAGGGGTTCATTCTCCTAAGAAAGAAAGCTGGTAAGTGTTTTAGGGTTCGCGTTGGAAAGAATATGTCCAAAGGCTTCGTTGAAGAAGGTTCATCCTTTTATATCCGTCCTTCCAAATTGCTCTGAAGTTGTTTGTTTGTTAGCATAAATTCATCAATAATTCAAGAACACGTGATTCTGTCCTCATAGATTTAGTCTTAATGACTTATAACTTCCTTTAACTCCACCAATGATTTTCTAGTAGGTGTCCTCTCAAACACTGCAGACCTAACAAACCCTTCCTGTTCCTTCTCGCCTCCAGCCTGTCGGCCAGCACCCTGTCCTGTTCGTCAGGAAGCAGCCGCGGCTCTCTGACCTCCAGCCGTGGTTCCCTGGCCACCACCTCCTCCCTGGGCTCCACCTCCTCCCTCAGCTTCACCGACATCTACCTGGAGCAGCCTGAGCTGGCCGACCCGGACTTCCAGAACAAGCTGGACAGCCTCCTGCAGGAGGGCGGGCCGGGAGGCTACCGTCCCTCCAGCTCCATCACCACCATACACGAGCACGAAGTGGTGGCGGGTACCGGCCGGGCTGGACGTGGGGATGGCTGAGGCCAAAGCAGGAGGGGTAGGAGGGATGGGACAAGACACAGGGTGTCCTGCCGGAGGAGGTGGGGGTGGAGGAGGTGGAGGCGTGGAGACAGGATCTAGGATCCAGATGCTCAGACTGTCCGAAACGCCGCACTCCATGAGCTCCTTGTCGCCGCGGTCGTCGCTCTCCTCGCTGTCGCCGCCTTGCTCGCCGCTGGTCACAGACGCTAGCTTCCTGTCTGGGGAGGCCTTCGCGGGCCAGACGGGAACCGGGGGGCTCGGGCTGGGCGGCGGCTCGGGGCTGGATCTGGAGCTCCGCAGCAGGCTAGCGGAGCTGGAGCTCAGCCTGGACTCCCAGGATCAGCGGCAGGAGGAGCGCGGAGGTCCCGGGGAGGTGGACGGCAAGCAGAACCACAACGCCACGCCGGGCGAGGAGGTCAAAGGTACGCAGGAAACCTTTATTCCCTTTATCTTGATCCACAGCGTCCACAGCTCTTCAAACTGGATGTACGTCTTGCAGGGAAACGCCCTCGTTGTGTAGTAATGTCCTAACTGACTGTAAGAGTTCCTCCTCATGAAGCCGATCGCTGCATGGGGAGTTGAAACTTATTGATCCTGCATGAGCTTTAATTCATAAAACAATTGATCACTGCTACTATTAGTGATATTATTAATGATTTTATTAATGATTTTATTAATGATATTTGTGATATTATGTGTGATATTATTTGTGGTGTTAGTGATCTTATTTTAATACTACTACTAATAATACATTGTATTTCTTGGTATGTCGTGGTGCTCATGAAAGGCAGGGAGAGATGAGGAGATGACGGAGACGCTGGTGATGTAACACTCCTCTCTCTGTTACACTAGACGACACACACTTCAAGTTTATTGGAAAGCAGGAACGTGTGGGCGTGTGTGTGCGTGTGTGTGTGTGTGTGTGAGTGTGTGTGTGTGTGTGTGTGTGTGTGTGTGTGTGAGTGTGTCCTCATGAGGAATTTAATATTACACCTGACACCTGATTGCTATTGGCAGCGGTGAAGGGGAGGTGGCGGTAGAGAGCAGAGGAGTGTTGGGTTACGGCCGGTGTGTAGTTTAAACCTATTTCATGTTATTTTAGCTTCATTTGTTTTATTTTGTTGTTTTCTTTTCACTGTCCACGTCAAAGAAGGTGAGTTTGGTCCTAGTGGGCTCACGTGTTCAAATGAAGGTTTCAGAGTGAATGGAGTCGAGGTGAATTGAACTGAGCTGAGGTGAATTTAAGGGATTGGAAGTGAAGTGAACTGAAGTGAAGTGAGTCCACTCCAGCCGTGGAACTTGACACAGGTTCCCATTGGAGCCGTGGGTGAAAGGCTGACGTGGTGTCTGGTTTCTCCAACCCTCCTGCTCGCTCTGTTCCTCCTGAAGGGCTGAACACTGTTTGGCAGACGGGCCTTCCTCAATGAAACACTAGAGGATAAGAGATCGGTCCTCACTGGGACGTCTGATAGGAGACATCCTCCCAGTCTAGAGCTACTGGAAGTGTTTTACACCTCAGTAAAGATATGCTTGAAGGGGAATAAGTTAGTTTTTTACTGTCCCATAGCACAAAACACCATGATATATCTTTGAGGGTTGATAAGGTTATTGATCAATACCAATGACTCACAGACTGAACTCTCTTTTAGCAACTCACTGCTGGGCGAGTGGCACAAGGGGTCAAAAGAAGAAGCATCATGTACCTGTTTGTTTTATACATTTGATGGTTTATTTATACATATTTCCTCTCCCTCTTCCTTCCCTCTTTAGACTCGACCCCCCAGCTGCGTGTGGCGGGGGCGGGGCCTAAGAAGATGGGCGTGACCTCAGCGGTGTCTGACGAATCAGTGGCTGGCGACAGCGGGGTGTACGAGCCATCGGAGCGCAGGTACGAAGGGTTTCGTCTACAATGTTTGTTTGTGTGGCGGTGGAGGATGGCGGGAGTTTCATTTCCCTCCTGGTCCTATGATGCATTCATGTCATATGGGAATAATCGGACTCGAAAGATTGAAAGCGCTGACTTGGAAGGTTTAACCTCATTGGAAGCCGTCAACCGCCGTGATTGACAGATTTCCTGCAGAGTTTAGTTGCTCCTGATCAGTGTTTTCACGCTCAACACACATGCACCTTGTGAGTGATACGTTTCATTGTATGTTTTACCTCGTAACAAACACTCAGGCAATCCAGCAGTAGTAGTTCTAGTTGTGTCCTACCATGGCATCTACCTACCATGAATGAAAATGAAACTGCAGATATGTCCTCGCTGCTGGTATCAGAAGTCAGTAGGTTGGAGATATCGGCTCTAGCGCCACACCTCTGGTTTCCAGCTAGTATGTACCACCTCCATCTACCTCCATCTTTCTCCGATGACATGAATGCAGCATTATTACAACGGCGTGAGGGAATAAAATATCAGTACTCGGGTCATTCTCAGTGTACTTGTTTTTTTTTTCATATATATATGTGTGTGTGTGTGTGTGTGTCCCTCAGGCCGGGCCCCCCTGCAGAGCTCCTCCTGGGCCCCTATGAGGAGCGCTCGGCGCTGGGCTGCTCCCAGGTCCAGCTCGGCCTCCGCTACGAGCCCCGAGACCAACGCTTCACCATCCACGTCATGCAGCTGTCCAACTGCAGCGCCCTCTGTCTGCCGGCTGACCAGAAAATGTACGCTGCCGGTTCACACGCTTCACACGTCCGTTTGTTAGATTTCATTTGTTTGGTGAATACATTTGAGTTTTTAGTCAGTTAAGTTTATTTTCACATACACATAAAAAAAGAAAATCCAGTTCATGCAGAGAGACTAACTGTGTCTAGGTGTGTGAGAGAGAGAGTGGATGGTGTGTGTGTGTGTGTGTGTGTGTGTGTGTGTGTGTTTGGGTTGGAAGCAGCGACGTTGTGGTAAATAAAAGGTGGATAAACTGACCTCCAGTTGGTTCATCATCAGGCATCACAACCGCCAATATAAACAAGTATCAGTTATATTTTGAGATAAGCGTTTCCATTCAAGACGTATAGCGTACCTCGCTTTGATGCAACGTACTGTTTTATATAATAAATATTACATTTCTGTCTAGAAGGGTGAGTAAACTCTATTCTATTCCCTGCGGTTCCTCCAGGTACCTGCGCGTGGTGGTGCTGCCTTGCTCAGAGGCGACCCGCTGCCTGTTCCGGACCCGCGGCTTCCTGCCTCAGGACACGGTGGAGGTCAACGAGGTGTTCGGCCTGCAGATATCCCACAGTGCATTGCGGCAGAAGACCCTGAGGGTCGACATCTGCAACACCAGGAAGTCAGGCCGGGAGGACTGCCTGGTCAGTACCGCTCCGTCTCCTCCGTAGTGTTGCATCCTGGGTTGTTTTTGTTTGTTTTTCGTGTCCATCCACCAACGGCTCCAAAATGAGAGATCCACCATTTGAATCTACTCCTTCCAGACCCACTTGTACACCCTGGATCTTCTTTACGTTAGACATATTGAATAAAACCTGGAGTTCATCATTCAGCATTTCTAAAATCTCGAGGATCCAGTCGGTCTAAGAATGATCATATTCTGTTGTCCTGTAAGGACCAAGGTTCGTCACGGTTTGATTTAACTTTGTGTTTTCTCATAAGAGTAGGTGTCACGTTTTCTGGAAGGAAACTCTTGGGCCGTTGCCAGGCTAGTTTGTATTTGCCGAGTGTAAAATTGATTTCCCAGAGTACATATTTACCATCCGACAGTGTAATCAGTTGTCAGGTGTTGATAGTCATCCCAGGCTGAGTGTCTAAGTGTTTATCATGGCGCCGTGAGTCTGATTGTTCAGCCGTGATGTCGTAACATCAGGATGTTAATCAGGTTCAGAGGAGCCTGGACTCTGGTGAGGTGTCTGGGTTTGTTTATTTCAGTTTTCCTTTTATTTGTTCTTGTTTTGTGTCATAAATAGACTTTTTGAACAGTTGAACCAAGAATATTAGCAGCGCCATGTAAGCAGTCAGTAAAAACATGAAGAGTCTGTGAGTGATGACATGAGGTTAATGTTCGGTGGCAACAGGGATGGACAAATATGACCTGATTGGGGATCAGTTAAAGGGCCAAAAAGTAAATAACACCACAGGCTGTAAGAAACAAAAAACATGATTGAAACAAAATAAGAAAAAATAGGTTCACTCCACAGGCCTTCATGCTCATATCAGATTTGTTTTGGATGAGTGTTCATCTCTCCTCTAGGATGTCAGCCATATCCGACACCAATATGAAGTGACAGCGATGTTGAAAAGATGCAACAGTAACAAAAGACCCATCCATCTTTGATATGAACACATTTCTGGTGCGCTATGAGGATTCTGGTGTTGACTGACTTGAGGCCTCTCCTCAAATGTCAGTCAGATTTGCTTTCTGTCCGTTGTCGTGTCTCGTTGTCACATATCCAGATGGTCCAGATGAAAACAAGTGACTCCATGCAGCTTTTTGCTGTTCACACTGATTAGAAAACATCACATCTGAGTCACATGTGAAAAATCAGTGTGAACGTCACCTATGAGCTACTTTGCCCTTAAATGTTCTCACAATTTGACCTCCTCCCTACCCTCCTGTTCTCCTCCCTTCCTCTCTCTCCCTTTCCTCTCATGTTCTCCCCTACCCCCCCCCCCCTCCCCCTGTCCAGGCGGGAGCCCAGATCAGCCTGGCTGATGTGAACTGTTTGGATGAGCGATGCACCAAGTGGTACAACCTCCTCAGCCACGCCTACATGCCGGAGATCAACAACAAGGACAAGGACAGCGAGGCTTCCACCAAAACTGACAGGGTATGAAGAGACATTCACCCAGTGGACAGTCTGGTCAGATTTGAAGGGATGCTTTGATATTTTCAAGTGGAATGTGTTTGACATTCCCAAACAGAGTCAATACATGAAAGCTTTTCCCTCTACGCTGGATTGTGGGGATGAATAGTTGTAACTGTTGAAATGATTTCACTAAGATAGAATGAATGTTTGGATTGAACATGAGCGAGGTACAGGAAGTGTACTGCCCTCATTCTCATTATTGTATGATACACAACCAGCTAGATGGTTGGAAACAGACGCCATCAGAGCAAAAACCCCAAACCTGCCTGAAGCTCAGTCAGAAAACATCACTGAGCTGAGTTGGCGATCAGCTGAGGTGTTCAGCAGGACTCGCCTGTAGCTAGCATCCACGGCTACACTGTAACCATAGAAACGTGTGTAGCTAGCATCCACGGCTACACTGTAGCAGAACTGTAACCATAGAAACGTGTGTAGCTAGCATCCATGGCTACACTGTAGCAGAACTGTAACCATAGAAACGTGTGTAGCTAGCATCCATGGCTACACTGTAGCAGAACTGTAACCATAGAAACGTGTGTAGCAAGCATCCACGGCTACACTGTAGCAGAACTGTAACCATAGAAACGTGTGTAGCTAGCATCCACGGCTACACTGTAGCAGAACTGTAACCATAGAAACGTGTGTAGCTAGCATCCACGGCTACACTGTAGCAGAACTGTAACCATAGAAACGTGTGTAGCTAGCATCCACGGCTACACTGTAGCAGAACTGTAACCATAGAAACGTGTGTAGCTAGCATCCACGGCTACACTGTAGCAGAACTGTAACCATAGAAACGCCTGTAGCTAGCATCCACGGCTACACTGTAGCAGAACTGTAACCATGGCAACGCAAACAAATGTGGGAAACACTGATGTGCTTCCCTGTTTCATGTTGTTCCTTCTGCCTTCCAGACTGTCTCCACCGCTGAGAGAGTCAGAGACCGTCTAGACGGAGCTGAGGACGACGAGTGGTGAGTCTTCTGCTGTCCTTTCCTTCTTTCTCCACCTCCACCACTCTCCTTTCTCCTTTCTCTTTTTCTGCCCTCCAATTTTGTCTCCCTCTTTATGTTGTCATCTTTTCTGTAAATACACACACACACACACACACACACAGAATCCTACCCAGCAGGTTCAGAAAATGACGGTGTTTGAATTTCGCCGACACCTCCCCCTGCGTTGATTAACTGCCTCCCCCTGTCCTCCCCCCTCCCCCCCCCCTGTCCTGAGGTTATGCTGGTGATACACTGAGTGGGATAATGGGGTCGGTAATTAGAGGTTAAACGTTTTAGGATAGACATGAATCTTTTTAATGACGTGATTTTTAAAGTAGACGTCATACCTCGGGCCCCTCGGGGCCCATTTTGACAAAACTTGGAGGGATGATGGTTTGGGCCCCGTGAACCTATTGACCTGATGGGGACACTAAAGTTCAAGTTTGACACTGACAGTAGCTAATATTCTCTTGACCCTAGACTGCTCACATGTAATAGAGAAGTGATGGGTAAAGAAATAAGGTGGTGGTAAAGGTACAACACACGTAGTAGTAGTAGTAGTAGTGGTAGTAGTAGTAGTGGTAGTAGTAGTGGTAGTAGTAGTAGTAGTAGTAGTAGTAGTAGTGGTAGTAGTAGTAGTAGTGTCCGGCCCGGACAGCTCAGTCGGTAGAGCATGAGACTCTGAGGGTCGTGGGTTCAAACCCCACATAGTGTCAACTATCACCTTTGTAAGTCACTTCAGATAAAAGCGTCTGCTAAATGACTGTAATGTAGTAGTAGTAGTAGTAGTAGTAGTAGTAGTAGTAATAGTAGTAGTAGTAGTAGTAGTGGAGGAGGAGGAAAGTAGGAGAGAGGGATATCCTCTTTTGTTCACCTCTATTCCACCCTGTCTCTTAAGGCATGGCGACCCACTGGAGGCGGATGTGTTTGACGACGAGGAAGGAAACGGCGTGGAGGGGGCGGGACCTCTGGAGGAAGAGCAGTTTTATCCCGATAGCAGCCAATGGGAAGCGGAGGAGGAGGAGGAGGAAGAAGAGGAGAAGGAGGAGGTGACCAAGCCCAGTTCGACAGGAGCCATTGCAGAGAGGGTAACTCAACACCTCGACTCAACAGTGTTAATTAATTGTTTGTCCCGTTGGTTGTAAACCCCTCGATCAAAAATCACTAATACAGGGAGAAATCCACTGTAGAACAAGAAGAGATACCAATTTCTCCACTGACAGTAGCCTCAATAGACCAGAATGCAATGCGGCTACAGCTTTTACCTTTGCAGATCTGTCATAGGTAGAAATACAACGCCCGTTTCAACGGCCAGACATGGTTCTCTCTCCACTCGACTACGTCATCGCTACCACTGTTGCTCGTATTCAGCACAGATAATGCCACTCTGGGGTTGTCGAAAGGCATTCTGGGAAATGTAGAAAATCACTAACTGAAGTAGAAGTAGATGAGGCAGGTTGGGGTACACCGAAAAAGTAAATGACATCACTTAATCAGAAAATAACTCCCAGAATGCACTGCACGTCACAGATTGATGATATTCAACAAAGTATCTGAGAGTTTTTACTTCAACAGGAAGTTAACTTACCAACCAACCATGTTAATGTTAACGTGTCATTCTGAGCCGCTGCCACGTTATCAGACTCATCATCATCATCATCATCATCACCGTGTCTCCAGGTGAACAAGGAGACCAGTATGGACGGGTTACCCCCCCACTGCTCCGTGGTTCGGCCCAAGGAGCGCCGTCCGGACGTTCCCCCCTTCGTCAGGGGAAACACCATCATCCGCTCCAAGACCTTCTCCCCCGGGCCCCAGAGCCAGTACATCTGCCGGGTGAGAGAAATTCAATTTAAACCACCACAACCCCAAAATAACACATCAGACAGACAGACAGACAGACAGACAGACCTTTGACACCCTGTTTATCCTGCCAAGAGGAAAACTAAGTGTGCAGTGGCTCCATTCACTGTTGATGTGACACATGCCGAGCCGAGCCTTGACATAATGATGATTGTCTTTTCAGATCAACCGCAGCGACAGCGACAGCTCGACGCTCTCCAAGAAGTCGCCGTTTGTCAGAAATGCCTCTGAGAGACGCAGCATGCGCATGAAGAAGGTAGAAACACAACCACGAGTCCTTTCTGCTTCCTGTCAGGAGCAGAAAGACTCAAACGAGACCTTTCCTTCAAAACGTCTTCACATCCATACTTAGAATAGAAGCATTATACTTGATTATGATTACTCAAGACCTGATATATATATTATATATGATGAACAAATAAGGAACTGAAAAACAAACTGGGAAAGAAACATCACAACACACAGCAGCAGAGCTCATTGGTGTGAAGGTGGTATTTCCCACTGTGCTGCTTGCTTGGCTGTTGCCAACATGGTGCCTGATTTACGCTACGCAGAAAAAAAAAGTGTTGACTCCCAAGGCGAAATATCCTTTTAAGTTCTGTTGTAGCGGTCTTAAAAATGCCCCGGTGCTATTCTACTAGTGGGAAATCAGTTAGTCAGTCAGACCCAACTCACATTGATCTTAGATTTCATTCTAACTGGCAGTAAAAAGTCTTGAGAAGTCGTCGATGTACCTTGATGAAACTCAGATGAAACCCTGAAATTGATTCATGTTGGTATATAACAGCATCTCAACAGGGGCGACGCCAGAGACCCATCTGAGACCAGGAGAACTCAATCTCCATCTCCAGCTCAGTTACCTCCTCAGTTCTTGACAGTTTCAGACTGAAATCAAACCTCAGAATTTCCCGACCACTTGAGCTCTCCTCTCCTCTCCGAGAGCGTCGGAGGAGGAGCGGCAGCCGTGAGGCGACTCAGTAAAAGTGATTCTTAATATTTAATGTCCCTCTGAATATTTCATGCCTCTATTAATTCAGCAACAGGCAGAAAACCTCGACCTTAGTGTCCCTCCTGGGGCTCTGTAGTAGAGACCGGGTTCACCGGCTTCAAGGAGAGATCCACCCTAGAACACTTGAACCTCGTATGTCTGGGTCCATTTTGTTGTTCAGCAGTGGATTATTCATGTTCCTGTGTTGAACAACGTGACGTCACAACGCTACGATGAGGAGAGACGCCAATATCTCCATACAGGTTACAGAGAAGTATTCATTTAAACAGGGAAGGAGAAAAGAAGATGGAGGTGGAAAACAGGTGGTGGCAGAAAGGAAAGGAAAGGAAAGGGTAGAAAAGGGGAAAGAAGAAAGTGGAGGTGGAGAAAGAAGGAAAGGGGAAGATGAAGGAAAGGAGAACAGAATATTCACCACTCACCCGTCCTCAGGAGTGTTTGTGTTTCTATAGCACTAACCCTGTCTCCCCCGTCTCTCCCCCTGTCTCTCCCCCGTCTCTCCCCTGTCTCTCCCCATGTCTCTCCCCCCGTCTCTCCTCTCTCTCTCCCCCGTCTCTCCCCTCTCTCTCCTCTCTCTCTCCTCTCTCTCCCCTGTCTCTCCTCTCTCTCTCCCCTGTCTCTCCTCTCTCTCTCCCCCGTCTCTCCTCTCTCTCTCCCCTGTCTCTCCTCTTTCTCTCCTCTCTCTCTCCCCCTGTCTCTCCCCCCGTCTCTCCTCTGTCTCTCCCCCCGTCTCTCCTCTCTCTCTCTCCCCTGTCTGTCCTCTCTCTCTCCCCCGTCTCTCCTCTCTCTCTCCCCTCTCTCCCCCATCTCTCCCCTGTCTCTCCTCTGTCTCTCCCCCCGTCTCTCCTCTGTCTCTCCCCCCGTCTCTCCTCTCTCTCTCCCCTGTCTGTCCTCTCTCTCTCCCCCGTCTCTCCTCTCTCTCTCCCCCCTGTCTCTCCTCTCTCTCTCCTCTCTCTCTCCCCTGTCTCTCCTCTCTCTCACCCGTCTCTCCTCTCTCTCTCCCCTGTCTCTCCTCTCTCTGTCCCCCGTCTCTCCTCTCTCTCTCCCCTGTCTCTCCTCTCTCTCTCCCCCTGTCTCTCCCCGTCTCTCCTCTCTCTCTCTCCTCTCTCTCTCCCCTGTCTGTCCTCTCTCTCTCCCCTGTCTCTCCTCTCTCTCCCGTCTCTCCTCTCTCTCTCTCCCCTGTCTCTCCTCTGTCTCTCCTCTCTCTCTCCTCTGTCTCTCCTCTCTCTCTCCCCTGTCTCTCCTCTCTCTCTCCCCTGTCTCTCCCCTGTCTCTCCCCTGTCTCTCCCCTGTCTCTCCTCTGTCTCTCCTCTCTCTCTCCCCTGTCTCTCCTCTCTCTCTCCCCTGTCTCTCCTCTCTCTCTCCCCTGTCTCTCCTCTTTCTCTCCTCTCTCTCTCCCCCTGTCTCTCCCCCTGTCTCTCCCCCCGTCTCTCCCCCCAGCCTCCATTTCCGGTCAAAGGGCTGGACGGTCTCCTGCGGACGTCTCTGGACCTGGAGCTGGACCTGCAGGTCTCTCGGACCCGGCAGGCCCGGCTGGCGCAGGAGCTCCGGGTGCTGCGGGAGCTCAAGGAGCAGCTGGAGAAGTTGAGGCAGCAGGGCCAGAGGGAGCTGCCCGCCTGGGTCCAGGAGGACGAACGCTTCCGCCTCCTCCTCAAGCAGGCCGAGAAACAGGTCGGGGGGAGCGCGATGAGCTAACGTAGCCTAGACTGACTGTATGGAGGTGTTGTAGGCAGGCGCCATGTTGGAGGACTCGCTAAAGAATTGGCCCTTCACTAATAATGGCTAACTATATAACAACCGGGCCAGAAAAAGAAAGATGGATATGTTGGCTGGAGATGAGAAGTGTCCGCTCAGTTGACCTTAAAGGAAAAATCCATTAAACCCTAAAACACTTTTAAAAAACAGGTATTGGTTGAGTTCCTTGTATTTCTGGGCCCTTTTTGTTGTTTGGTGGTTTAGTTTTCTTATTCCCAACTGGCCAAACGAAGACGACATGATGTTTCCAGCACACTTACAATGAAGTTGATAGCAGAAAATGTTCAGTGATCGAAAAAAACCATCTTTTAGTGTCAGCCCCTCAGAAACGAAGAGCAGTATCTACAGTATCTGAGCTCCTTTCTGCGCCTCCTCCCCTTCAGACTCGTGAGGAGCAGCTCCAGGAGCAGCGGGTGGAGAAGATGATGAGAGCTGCTGCCAAGGACGTCCACAAGATCCGGGGTCAGAGCCGCAAGGAAGTCCCCGAGGTCCAGACCTTCAGGTGGGGGGACGAGGACGCAGGTTTTATCAGAGGTGGAAAGACAGTTGAAGTTTGAGACTGAAGTTGATGTTATTGTAGGTTTGACTGTAAGCTGCACTGGACAAGAGCATCAGGATCAGGTGCTTTTAGCTCTGACAAAACAGTAGCTAACTAAAGAAATACTCAATTACTTTCGACAGAGTTCCCACTGGTTTCTGGGATGTCATGGAGTTTTGAGAGGTTGTTTTCCAGTCAGGGGAAGAAATGTGATCAATCGCTTTACAGAAATATACCAGAATGTATTTTGTTTCACACATTTATTGCATTAGATTTTGGTTTTCAGCTGGTTTTTTTCACACAGCGAGCCCGACTGGTTGTCGCTTCAGAGCTTTTTTGAGCTGAAAAAGCAAGGAAGGAAGAACATGTCATGGACTTAGTTATGGAGAGTCGTGGAATTTAACATCAGCTCTGATTTGAATCCTGTTTCAAATGTGTGCTAGAAATCCCAGCCCAGGCTCACCGGTCTGACGGGCTCCTGTCTGCTTTTCAGAGAGAAGATGGCGTTCTTCACACGGGTGAAGACGAGCATCCCCGACCTGCCGGCCGACGACGTGTAGAGGAGCATTTCAAAGTATTTCCCGAGTCTTACCTGCTGTTTCCACGGAAATGAAGCAAACATTTGGTGGTGTTTATGAAGAATTAACAAATAACAAAAAAAACATGTTGAGTCGCAAAGATTCGCGAAGCAACACTTCTTTTCTTTTTGAAGATCTCGGCGTTGCGGATGTGTATAGTGTTTCTTTTTAAACTAGTCGTAGCACTACTAGAACATCATCGTTGTTTTTCTCTTCCGCTTTTTAAGGTATTGTTTTACTGTTACTAATAGGTGGATGTCGGTAGGCTGCGTCTTAAGAGGTTTTACCACAAATCATTCCAGCGCAAAGTCAGACACGTGCACGCACACACACACACACACACACACAACTGCACATTAGATATCTGCCGTTTGGGGGAAAGAAGTGATACCTGCTCCTACAAAATGATTGACAATACAAAATACAAATAAAATGATGATGGTACTAAATGTTAAGTAAAAAAACTTCAGTTGTAATAAATAAATATCTTCATTCTAGAGATACACACACACACACACACACACCAGCATGGTTTGTACCCTGTATATGAAGTACAGCGTGGTGAAGCAATATAACGTTCAGTCCGTAGACCCGCTGGTGGAAAGCGCTCTGTGGGTCTGAGAGGTACGAGGTTTCTACGTCACGACAATGTGTGTTTGTTGAAATTCAACAAAGGGGCGTTCAAAGACCAGCAGCAACTGTATTATAACAGCAGTAGTTGAAAATACCCTTCATCAAGTTTGTATGAGGTGTAGTATCCTGACGGGACACTACATCATGTCAGCACCCATCAGGTCTCCACTGTATAGCACCTTCTGTATGTCGTACCGGAGGTTTGGACCGAGAGCAAAACGCACCAGTTTAGATCTGATTCTGTTTTTTTATTTAGCCGTTTGACCAGAGAGACCAGGATGAGGTTGTTCCTCATTTTGACAACGTACGGTAGAACCGATCAACGTTGGCATCAGCTGACACCAAGTAAAAACGTCTTTCTATCAGTGACTTTTCTTCAGTTTACATGGCTACTTGTGATCTCACACACACACACACACACTCAGCATGGTGTAGAAACAGCACTAACTCTCACTAACACTCAGGTAGTTGATTGGATAGTTTGTGCACTTTAAGATACTTGAGGTAAAAGTAAAAAAAAAAAAAAAAAAAGGAAGTGGGGGGGAAGGGGGGGGGGTTGCATTTCGCCCTGCGCTGGAATGATTGTTGCATGAAGCACACGATGATTGTCAACACACATAGGAAGTCAAATGTATTTGATGACTGTGAACTAATTGATTGTATCGTCAGACTGGAAGTGACTAAACTGATCAGCCGTCTCGACCAATCACCACGGAGGTCAGACTCCATGTGGCTGGTGAAGTTGTGAAAGTGTCCGGGGTGTATCGGGGACGTGCTCGCCACATGATCACATGATACCCTGGTCATACCTGAACACCAACATGCTTTAGATGTCAGACTCCCCTCTCGCTCTTCGCTCTTGGTAACTGGATATTCTGGAGCAGCATCCATATCAGAGTCGTCCTCATGTGCTCGTCTCTTCTTGTAACTGGACGGTCTGAGTCTTTCTGTACAGCGACTCATCTCCGCAGGGTGCCGCAGCATGCTGCACAAACTGCCCATCTCACCATATTTTCACCATATAAGTCTACAAATCTCACTTTTTTGTTACACAGCATAAAAAATCTGCTAATGCAGTCATACATAATTCAACAGCTATTATATAATTCTGCAATTCAACTTTTCTTGCGTTTTCTTGAAACCAGTGGCAAGCGAGGCACATCACTCCAACGGTTTCAAGGAATGTCCTGAAATGAGTCGATTTAAAGACTGAGATGAAAATACTTGTAAGATGGACATTTTTTTGCAGTGCAGCGTTTCCCACAGATTCTTATGTTATTTGTGGTGGGCCAATTTCGGACACTAGTGGCCAATTAAAGACATTTTGATTTTGATCCATAGGTATTTGAGAGGCTACATATCAAATTTCATAAATGTCTATAGATATTTAGACATAAAGACAATCAGTCATCTATTAATGTCACCAAGAAGCTCAAACCCTCAGACAGTCCCTAGCCGGCAGTTCCTACAGCTCTTAGTGACGTTGTGAAGGTACAGGAAGGGTTCGTATCGAGCCTCAACTCAACTCAACTCAACTCAACTCGGAGCGTCCTCATGGCCGTGATGTGAGATGTGTCTGGGTTGATGTACAGGATGAATTATAGAGGCCTCACCGACATCATGTATGAAGCACCGCCAGGTCGTCTCACTCTCCCCCTCTCTCTGTGTACACACTAAATAATGCATGGCATTCCAGATGACTGGAAGCTGGAAGTTAGATGTGGTTTGGGATCTGGTTTCCTCGGGGGGGGGGGGGGGGGGGTCCGAAGTTCCTTTGATCGGGTTTTGAAACACAAGAGTGTCTGTGGAGAAATCTAGGGAGTCTCAAGCTGCATTTTGCGACACCACTCTCATCCAATGGCACGTTGATTACTGTATCGGTCAAAATGTTTGTTTGCTTTTGGCAGGTTAGATTCCTTCAGGCCTGTAAAGAGGTTGTAACCAGTCACCCTTCCTGAGGCGTTCTCACTCTGAGGAGACGGTAGTGGCCACTGAAAAGCTCCCTGTGTGCATCTGTCTGCAACAGCCACTGCAGCATGTTGTTTCTCAAACGTTGCAGATGAAGATGATACTCTGGCCAGATCGTTCTTGACGCCTCCTAGTGGCTGAAAAGGGAACTAAGTCCGATTCTCGAAAGCAGACGACAACACTTGCAGCCGTCTAAATGGCTCGAGGTGTTCTGCTGCATCGTCCACCCTTTGCAAGACATTTACCAACACACAGGATGTGAAGCAGCTTTTCATACTATTTACAACTACAAAGACCTGGCTTGGATGTCAGAGGGTAGAAGGGTGGTGAGAGCAGGTGTATCTTTCAAGCAGTTTCTCTTGTGGGCGGAGCCAAAGAGCAGCAGGGGTCCAGCCAGCAGTAAAAAGTGGGGCTTCTCCATCTGTATGTGCAGAGTGATACGAAATCTGGACAGAAGTCTGCAGGGAAGAAGTCACATTCCCATTTCTATTCTCTTCAACTGAGCGAGTTGCTGACATCTGGCCGTGTTGCCAAGGCAACCTGACTTATAAAATAGCACGTAGCTCAGTCAGATGTGTTGAGGTCTGACTTACTGAGTCGTCGGGTGTTTCTGTGTCTGTGTGATGGCGTTGTAGGAGTCTGCATCCTGCCGTTCATCGTTGCGTTATTGGGTGGTGGATGTGTCAGGTTGAGGGAACGTGGTAAATTACAACACTTCATCACCAAATGACTCCTGGAATACATTGAACATCACAGATTGATGATGTCTGTCAGTGGATCCTAGGGTGGATTTTTCCTGACATTCTGCAGACAGCCGGCCAGTCACTGGACCAACCAATGTAATGGCTTCATGGGGGTGTACGATCTGAGCGATCAGTGACCTGGCTGTCACATTCCACAGATGATTTCTCACCGCCGGTCACATCGATGTAGATCAATACTTTCCACATTGCTGGTGATTGTTAGAAATAATCAGACGGAGTCAGATTGTCAACCAGGAGTTAGCTGAGTGATGAAACAGACCCTGCAGCTCGGTGGGTCGAGCATGGCGCTAATGTTTCCAGGGTTAGAGCTTCGTTTCCCACCCATGGTAAAAATGGATGCACTCGCGGTCACGGCACCGTTGGCACCAAATGGCAGATGCTTCATGTTCAGCAGTCTGGCCATCCCCAGTCGACACCAGAACCCAGTCCGCTGTGACGCTGCTTCTCTCATTCCGTATTTATTGAGCTCGTTTCAGGTGAACGCTAGTTGACTTGTAGACGGGATCCAGTGAAAGAGTCGCTGCTTAGTTGTGTCTTTGTTGCGCGGTGGCCATCTTGTTAACTCGTTGCCTCCGGTGTGTGTCCCGGAGAGTCTCGGCTCAAGATCGTGACACGTGGAGGAAGCTGAATTTGACCTGTTTCCTTGTTAGCCGTTCCCATTTCCTGTTTCATTTCCCGGGAAAACTTCATCTCCAAAACAGACAGACTTATTTTCTGACTTATTTTCTGATACATGAACCGTCACACTGAACATATCAAATGGGTTTACATGAACGTGTCAAATCACAATCGGAGCCACAACATTTTCAGACAACAGTAGAAGTATTTAGTAGAGTATCCCACAATTACTAACTTGTCTGGAAAAGCCACATTTAGAAAGCACAAGTGGAAACAGACCTAATCAGATACTTCCTGATCTGGTGTCAGTTACTAAGCATTGACTGAGGGTTCAGTGTAGAAGGCCACTGAAGGCCTTGGGAAGCAGCGTGTGCCTTTTGAGAGCAAAATGATCATCATGTTTTCAGCCCTGTGAAATGTCCCAACCTGGCCACCGTCTGAAAGAAGCTGGAATGTCCTGTAAAAAAACAACAACCTTTGAATGATGTTTCTAAATGTACCGGCGTCACGTGAATCAGCCTCGTGTGTTTTCTCCCTCCAGCGTAGCGAGTAGACTTCTATCTGAGATTAGAACTTGCATTCCTTCGATCTGATCGCGTAGTCTATGAAACAGAACGACTAAGTCTGTTACGATCAAACTCGTCATGATTGACAGAATGTTCTTTAACCTCCAATCAAAAGACTCAATGTACTATTATGAATATAACAACATGGCTGAAGGAATGTAGGTCTGCTGAGGAATCATGATCATTCAACAGTATGCTGGTTAGTCACATGATTTATTTTTCGTCATGTAGGTTGTGATATAATTCTTGTTTGTTTTTGAAGTTCAAGTGCATTTTTTTTTTTTTCCTCTTGTTTGATTATTATTATTTTTCTAAATCTGTTGTGTGAAGACCGGCGGTGAACCTGGTGTGTATGGAGATGGCTATGAGAAACATACAGCATGTATTTATTGCACTTTGTGATTTGGGTGTGCTTTCCTGTTTTCTTTTTCTCGCGAGAGTCCCGAAAGCTGTGAATTTTATCTCGGACACTGTACTGTCGACCAGAGTTGTAAATATTTCACCAGCACAAAAAAACATTATGTTTTGTAGTTTCACAACAAATAAAAAAATGTTCTTCTCTTCTATCTGGACGTGTGATGAGTGTTTTTAAGTCTGGTGTTAGTTTGAAATGGCTTATATGTCTCTAGTAGTAGCAGTACTACGAATACTATTACTGCTACTACTACAACGACTACTATGGGGTGGTGGGAGGAGGAGGAATATGAGTCGTGATACCACCATTCCCATAGTTATGACTAAACTCACTGATAAAGGACAGAAGTGGAAGTCATGCTGCAGTGGCTGGAGAGACCGGAGGACCCAGATTCAGCCAACACCTGCTGAAGTGTCCTTGAGCAAGACACTGGATCCCTTCCAGCTGCAGGGATGCTGTTCTGCTCTGACCTCCCCGTGGAGGTGACCAAGTGAATTTCCTTTTGAGGATCAATTATCAAATTATTATTATTATTACTGTGTGTCTGGTCTGCCACTAGGGGGCTCTAAATAAATACTGTGACAGCTAGCGCCTGTTCCCTCTTCGTTCGTCTCTTCAGCAGCCAGGGCTCCATCAAAGATTGTCTATTGCAAAGATGAATACCTCAATAGTTAAAGTATTGGGCCAGCTTCCGGTCGGCAAAATTCGGAGTTAACCCTCACGGGCGCTCTTGCAGTTTCGCCTCAGTAACTAGGTTCTACATAACCGGCTTGGTAACTACACAAGCAAGGCCAAGGCTCTTCGCCTCCACTTCTGCCCAAAGCATAATACCGTTACCATAGCGACCGATCTGGTACAGACACGAATCAAAGTTCGTCTCAAAAAGTAACTCCACTCCGCTGCGCAACACACATTTCAGCAGTGAGTGGTAACACTACTTTAGTTTTTGCACGTACTTTGGTGAAAATAAACGTGTTTGTAACGGATGATATCAGCAACAAACAGATGGCGATAGTTATAGCAGCCCAGCTAAAACCCCCTTGGACCGATCCTTACTCAGTCGCGCTTGCTGATGACGTTTTTTTGTACCCGGAAGTAGACAACCATAAGTGAAAGCTCGGCGTCCTCCTCCTCTGGGTTTCATCATCCACACGTTTTCAAACGGCAGAACAGTTTTTCCACACTTCACAGAAAAAAATGGGAGACCCTTTGGCCGAGTACACAGCCCGACTGCAAGAGCAGGTCAGCTCCTAGGCTTTTCAAAGATATGGCTAAAACCTGGCTAGTTAGTAAGCTAACATTAGCTCAATCGTGCGTGTGTCTGACTTACAGGATGTAAACTTCTGGGTAGCTTGTGGCTCTGGTACGTGCCGTTCTCCCGTGTAGGGCGAGAGCTTCACGCCAAAACTTAAAAATGTGTCAGTTTAATGTGACCTAGCTTGTCGGCTAACACACCGACCCGTTGGAACATAGTTTAAGACTGTTTACAAATCGGTGGGACCACAATTCAACTCGGCATACCTTCAATACACCAAGCAGCTCTTATTTAAAAACTTGTGTAATTGCTTCATCTGTTACTCCCCAATCAGTTACGCCACGGAGGACAGTTGCTAGTAGTCTGAACCAATAATAGAAATTGAGATTTTATTGAAATAACGTGCTGCTTGGTGTTTCATCTGTATGCCGAATGTACCAGAAGGACCTGACCAATTCGTACAAGGTCTGAATGGAGTTTGGTGTGGCACGTATCAGGAAAAACAAAATCAAATATCCTTCATAGGTACAGAGCTTGTTTTATATTGTCCCAGTAAGATGGACTGTTTGGGTCAGTGGTTTCTAAGTGGAGTTTGGGATTCACTAGGGGTCCTAGAAGGGATCCTGGGGGTCCTCCGCAAAATGAAAGATTTGATGTCACTATTCGTTATTTCAGTCACTAAAAGTATTACTAGTATAACAACTATTTTCATCACAGGTTTCACCCTCTTCCAACTATAAAATAAATTTAAGCAACAAAATGTTTTGATCTTTGGTCCCTGGGACAAAACTGTCAAACTCATGCGTCTGTTTCCCTTGACATGACCTTGTGGTATCAATGACTAATACGCCCTGACTCGAGTCGTCCACACAGTTAAGATGGTTAAAGTCCTGGAGGAAGAAGCTAACTATGGAATGGTGTAGTTAGGAACTGATACACACACACACACACACAGATAATGAAACGGTAGCTTTTGGTTTCGTTCTCACTGGACATGTTTTCTGATAAACTTCCACATCCAAGTGAGACTGCCCAGTGAGTCTTTATTGAGTTTCACAGCCAGCTAAACTTCATATCCCTCTGAGGTCCTCCAAGGAACAGTCAGGTGTGTATTTTGGCAGGTTTAATGAAATAAAACACACAACGTACAGCAGTTTAGTGTTTAGTATCCAAACAGGAATGTAGGCTACGCTGGCAAGGTAAGGATCTCTATACGATGTAAAGAACATATCTGCTGCATTTATAGATTCTCTTTAAGAAAACCGGCGGAATCAACAGTAACATTTAACTGAGACCTTTTAACTGGCTAGCAACAATACCTATATACTTACCCACATCTTTCAGTAAAAGTGATGTAATGTTGTAATTAGTTGATATAAACTTCAATATAGTTCTGAACTAAATGTCGCTCACTGAAGATGCCATCAGGGTGAAGTAAACAAGAAGAAGATGAAAGGTTGTAGCTGAGATTCAGACTGAACATTCAGAGGACTCTTCTTCTACAGTTGCTAAACGTAGAAGGGAGGAACATCCAGTGGCTCCATTGGTTCCATTAGTATTGATCATTTATATAATAAATATGTGACTGAACAAACTAGATCGTCTCCATTACATCACAGATGGATGACTTTGTCTGGCTGATCCAATTTTTATCAATAGGTCAGTATCGGCTCGGCCCCATGTATCAATCAATATATTGATGTTTGACTGTGTTTCAAAACGTTAAACTGATTGGCCTGATGGAGGCGCTACAATTAAAGGTCCCCCAGACAAAGACCAGGTTCTGGACTGGACAAGCCTTCCCAGAATTTCCCTTTCGGGGATCAACAGAGAATCGGAGGTAAGAATCTGTTTGTGTCTGTAGGAGCGTCAGATCCTGAATCTGTCTGAGGAGATCGAGAGTCTGAGGAACCCACAGAGTTTGTCTCCACACCTGGAGGTGCTGAGGGAGGAGAACGCCAGGCTGAAGTACCGCTTCAACATCCTCAAGAGGGTGAGTGGCGCCGAGCGGCTGAACGTACCAGTGGTGCCCCAGAGGGCGTTCGTTACCGTGGTGACGGGTACGACGGTGGCTAAACATCAGCGAGGCTCCGTCCAGAGAAAGTTGGACTCACCAACATTAGGTCTTTTCCTCTCTCGTATCTTTGGTGTGAAGCGTCACCGGCCGGCTGGTTGGTGAACATGATGGATTTCTGGGTATTGAAGTCTTTAAAATTCAAACAGTTACGTCTCGCTGCCATTTGGAGCTGCCAAGGTTGCCTAGTGTAGCTTTAATGTTTGTATTGTTCTTATCATGATACTATTATATCATCATCATCATCATCATCATCACCACCACCACCACCTCTGTGTCCATCCCATCCAGAGCATGCAGGAGGAGAGGAGTCACTGCAGTAAATCCATGATGAACATCAACCAGCGGCTCCAGGAGATCTTCGGCGAGGCCATCCGGGCTTCCTGCCCCGAGCTGGACAACCCTCCGCTGGCCGTCACCCCCAACCAGCAGGCCAAGTTTGGAGACTACCAGTGTAACAGCGCCATGGCCATGGCCCAGGTTCGACGACTCGGTCTCTCTTAGTAGTATAGAAAATGGAAAAGGTGTTGGGAGGGTCTTGAAAGTCCAGCGGTTGGGAATGTTTAGTCAGAAACGAGTTTTGAAAGGCAGAAATCTCAGCACAATCTCAGTAATCATTGATCCATTGGTATTGATCATCAGTTTGACTGGATGCACCTTTAAATTAGCAGGGTGTCGGCAAGTCCTGGAAGAGTCTTGAACTGTCTTGAAGTACCTTAAACATCCTTAAATACAGTATATCTGTTATGTGATGTTATGTCACCCAGACTCTGACAGGACAACCATGTTTTATGTCTCATTATTTACACCGTGATCAGATCAGGTCGTACAGACTGCTGGTACCTGCCTGGACTCTCAATGGAGGAAGTTGAATGAGACAACTTGCAGCAAAGGTCTTGAACCGGATTTGAGTCTACAACGTCCACGGTTTACATCTTTGTTGTTTCTGACCGGTGTTTCAGATGCTGAAGGCCAAGGGAGGGAAAGTCAACCCGAGGGAAATCGCAGAGAAGATCGTCCAGAACATTCCAGACAACGAGCTGATCCAGCAGACCGAGATCGCAGGACCAGGTGGGGAGTCTTCACACCTCTACGTCTTCAGTGTAATTCGTTTTTTTCTGGGAGTCTTGGGCTTTTTTCTCAGATTTTGATGTGTGATGTGTTTTGTGTCCTCAGGGTTCATCAACATCCACCTGAAGAAGACGTTTGTGTCCAAGCTGCTGACCAACCTGCTGCTCTGTGGAGTCCAGCCTCCTCCGCTGGCCTCCAGGAAGAAGGTCCGTTCAGCATCTCACCACTAAGTTTAATGAAATAGAGGCAAAGTAAGGATGGGACAGGCTTAGAACTAGGGTGTCCCGATCCGATGTCAAAGATCGGTATCGGGACCTACTTAGAACAGTAGAGGAGGGTTCAGGGGCTGAAGGTGATATAGCTCTAACCCTTTAAGGGAGTACGTTAGTTTAGTTCAGTGAGTTTGAATGGAGTCAGGTTTTAGTTCAGAAAGTAAGGGTAGAATAGAGATACAATAGAATAAGTGATATGAGTTAAAAGTCCAGTTAACCTTCACAGACACACTTTTTTACTTACATATTAAGGATAGCATGGGTTAAAATAAAATAGAGCAGATCAGTATGAAAAGTGAGTTGATCTTCCCAGATAAAACTATGGAATGAAAGTGTATATATATATTTATTTAATTTCCAAAGTAAGGGTAGAATAGTGGAATAGAATCAGGGGAAAAAGTCTTAAATTGTCTTAAATTATATTAAACTCAAGGCCTTAAATGGTCTTGAATACAGTTAAATAAAGCATTTAAAGTCTCATGTTGTTTTTGGTGTATTGAGAAGTGAGTCCAGTCATCAGACCAGATTCTGATCTTCAGTCGTTTTCACTTTCACTTTGTTTCAAATGTGAAAGTGGCCTTAGGTTTCATTCTGACTGACTTTAAAAAGGTCTTGAAAAGTGTTAAATCTAGTTTGATGAAACTTTCAGACGCCCTGAGAACAAAGTAGGACCAACTAGAGTTTAGTTTGAGAATGAAGACTCTGCTCGTCTCCTCCTCCTCCTCCTCCCCCTCCTCCCCCTCCTCCTCCTCCTCCTCCTCAGGTGGTGGTGGATTTCTCCTCTCCCAACATCGCCAAAGAGATGCATGTCGGCCACCTGCGCTCCACCATCATAGGGGAGAGTATGTGTCGGCTGTTCGAGTTCCTGGGCTACGACGTTCTCAGGTCAGTATGTGAAGGTCAAACCAACCTGGCTGGTCTGTGAAGCTTCACACCTTCAAACCAGGAAACCGGTGTTACGTTTTGATTCGTCACTTCCTGTGCGCTGAGAAGATTCCCTTCCTGCCGCCAGGAATTTAATTTGGCCGAATGTACCTTCTCTTCTTCACCTGATCATTCCAGGTCAGGTTGTGACTGACGTTGCCATAGGTAACCATCAGTTGGTGGTGATGTTGCTGATCCAGGACCTGCAGCTTGTTGAACGTTAGTGTTCCTCTCTGTTTTGACGTGGGTCGTGTCGTCTCCAGGTTGAACCACGTCGGAGACTGGGGGACTCAGTTCGGGATGCTGATCGCCCACCTGCAGGACAAATTCCCAAACTACCTGACGGTCTCCCCACCCATAGGTGACCTCCAGGCCTTCTACAAAGTCAGTGGTAGCTCTGTCTGTCTGTCTGTCTGTCTGTCTGTCTGTCTGTCTGTGTTTCACTGTCTACCCACCCACAGGAGACCGAAAGGCATTGAGTTGAATTATTGTCAGCTTTAAAACAGGCCTGATGTCAGTTTTTAGAGAGGCAACTAACAGAGCTGCAAAGGAACACCACAGTGAAGAACACCACAGTGAAGAACACCACAGTGAAGAACACCACAGTGAAGAACACCACAGTGAGGAACACTACAGTGAAGAACACCACAGTGAAGAACACCACAGTGAGGAACACCACAGTGAAGAACACCACAGTGAGGAACACCTACAGTGAGGGACACCACAGTGAGGGAACACTACAGTGAGGAACACCACAGTGAAGAACACCACAGTGAAGAACACCACAGTGAGGAACACCACAGTGAAGAACACCTACAGTGAGGAACACCACAGTGAAGAACACCACAGTGAGGCTGAGAGATGAAGATGCTAGATAAAAAACAAGAATTTGCTGCTGTAACAAATCTACTGTAGTAAATCAAAGGTGCAAAAACAAATTCAGCTAAAAGAAAGAAAACTGCATCACAGTGTGTAAAGGATGAAGATGGAACTGCAGTATTTCTTCAACCTTTATCTTGTGGCTGCTGTTCCCCGGCAGTATAACTATATACAACCAATTCATCAGGGTGATCATTCAGTTGGTGTTCATATATCGGTAGACGCTGCTGTTATTTCGGTGGCAGCTCTTCCTGTTTCTGTGTTTGCTGTTTTCTGTCTCACTCAGTTTAACTTGTTTTATTGTCATGAAATGTAAAAGCATCCAAAGCATCTAGAGGAAGAAACACCAGTAAAGAAAGAGAAACATCCAGTAGTAACAGTAAAGTATAAAAGAACATCAAGTGCATCCATATAGTACTATATAGTATATAGGTGGTACATTTAGTATGTTGTATAAATACATGAACATGAGAAACTGTATGTTATAATATTATATCTACACATTTACAGAGTACATAAAGAACATTAAAGTACCTGAAGTGGGTTAAACTGGTACCTTCTACCCCCGACCTCTTTTTGTCTCTCTCCTTTCTCTCCCCATCTCACTTTTATTCCTCCTCTTTTCTTATCCTTCGTCCACCAGGAGTCGAAGAAGCGTTTCGATGTGGAGGAGGACTTCAAGAAGCGAGCCTACCAGTGTGTCGTCAAACTGCAGAGCAAACAGCCGGACTTCATCAAGGCCTGGAACCTCATCTGTGACGTCTCCAGGAGAGGTGTGTGTGTGTGTGTGTGTGTGTGTGTGTGTGTGTGTGTGTGTGTGTGTGTGTGTGTGTGTCCACCCTGAAACAGTGTTAGTCTTGGTTCACGCCAGACGCCGGTCCTTCTCTTCCTGAGGTGCGATGCGCTAGACGGTGAAATGTCCCGTGACATCGGTGTTTCATTGATCTAAACCATCAACCGTCAGGTTTTGGTGTCAGCCAATCAGAATCAAAGAGCAAGGCATGCAATGACACATTAGCAGTACAATATATAAAAACATGGTTATTGTTTTTTCATCAAATCTGCTTTACTAAACACAAATCCTTCAACGAGTTTCTTATCCCGCCCACTTCAGTTTAAGACCTTTTTAATCAGAAGTAGTCTCGTAGGTTTCGGCAGATTATATTTGTTTTTGCTAAAACGGTTTTAAAAACTCTTCAATCTGTCTTCTTGAAAGCTGCAGATATCCTTTGCTAACTGTTTAAAGTGTCATGACTTCCTGTGTGTTTCTGTTCCAGAGTTTCAGAAGGTCTACAACTCCCTGGACATCCAGATCACTGAGAGAGGAGAGTCCTTCTACCAGGACCTGATGACGGCGGTGGTGAAGGAGTTCGAGGAGAAAGGTCAGTCGGGGTCAAAGGGATACCACATATACCTCGACATGTTGAAGTTTCATCCACCAATAGGTTGTAGAAGGAGCTGGTCAGAGTCACACACCAGGCCATCAGCAACAAAGTCTTAAAATAAATTGTCTAAATTTAAAACTTTAAAATGTCTTAATTCCACTAACAGTATTATGTGTACAAATGTTCATTAAGAGTTGTTCTCGATATGTTCTTGCCTCAACGTCACCAAGACTAAATCCTCTCCATTCTTGGTGATTCTTAAAAATGTTTTGGTGCACGATGACACGATGTGACCAGAGGGGGGCAGTGTTGTCTCACCAATGTCTTCCTCACTATCTCCTGTCTTTCTCCTCCCCTTTCCTCTTTCTCTGCCTTTTCTCTCTCATCTCATTTTCCCTCTTCATTCTGTCTCTCTCTCATCCCCTCTGTCTTTCTGTCTCTCTTTCTACATCTTTCTCATCTGCTGTCCCCTTTTCTCACCACCCTACATCTCCATCCTTTTCTCTTTCTCTCATCTACACCCCCCCCCCATCCATCTCCTTCTCCTCATCCATCTCTTTCTCTATCTCTTTGCAATCCTACCTTTTTTACTAACGATCTCTCCATCCCTCTCTCCATCCCTCTCTCTCAACCCCTCCAGGTCTGGTGGAGCTGGACGAGGGTCGTAAGATCGTGTTCGCCCCGGGTCAGTCCATCCCCCTGACCGTCGTCAAGTCTGACGGCGGCTACACCTACGACACCTCGGACCTGGCCGCCCTGCGCCAGCGGCATCTTCGACGAGCAGGCCGACATCATCATCTACGTCACGGACAGCGGCCAGGTCAGTAGAGATGGATGGATGAATTGTAGTGAAGATACAACTAACACTATATGAACAGCAAGTACTCAGGACAGCTTCAATCCTCGTCTCCACAACCTCCTGTAAATGTTTAGATCTGAGGTGAATATCAAGGTTGATGATCGTGTCCTCGCGGAGAACAATCCTCCCCGAGTCGTCTTGGGTTTGAGATGCGATCAGTTCAGACACACAGCTGTAGCCGAGGCTGCTGGGATGCGATGCGTCGTTCTTGCAATGAATCTTGGGGCTTCCCGTTCGTTCTTGTCGGGGCAAGTCGCCGTCCGATGCGTCCTCAGTCGGCATGTCAGCCTCCAGGACCTTTATCCATCCTCTGACCTCGGTGTTGTTTTGTTTTTTCTACCGTGAGATATTAGGAGGACACAAGAATGTACATTGAGAAAGACTCCTCCTAGTGACTTCCTCCTAGTGTTCCTGAAAACCACTCCTGGTTTTGATTGGCGGTGTGTATGGGTGCCTGGTCCTGAGGAATATGGGGACATCATACAGGAAGGCATCCTTTGATGGTCATGAAATGTAAACCTGCCCAAATGTAGGAAAAGTTGTGGAACAAATGTATTAGTGTGTTTCTTTGTGAAGATTTTCTGGTGAGATCAGGAATATTTCCAGGCTACATCTAATACTTGAACCTGAGAAGGAAAAAAAAACCCAAAACGTCACAATTTGGCGCTCGCCAGAGTTTGCGAGCTGAAAAGTTTGAGAGGCACTGATCTACACGGCTGACGGCAAGGCTGGGATTCATCACAATGTTCTGTGGGCGGAAATGAAGACAGACGTCATCAGCGGGCAGGTGAGGGGGGTGGAGGAGGATGGGTAGATAAGAGGAGGTGGATCCACTGTAAGCCGTGACTCCGCCTTCCATCGGCGTCTGGCGTCCCAGAAATCAGCCTGAACGCTTTTATCCTCCGAGCACCAAACGCCTACCGAGGTTCGTCTTGGAGTCGTTCGGTTCTCACCCCGCTAACACACAACGAGATAACGACACACATTTCACTCAACATATATAAACATCGAGCTTTCAGTGTTGCGTAACGATCCCTGGGTTCATACAGAGGTGACGCCCTCGTTCTTCTTCTCTTGTTTCTTTTCTAATGCTGCAGGTGGGCAGGATGTTGCAGCGAGGCAGCAGTGACGTATAGGTGGTCTTAATGTGTGTGTGTGTGTTTTAAATTGCAGGGCACACACTTCCAGGTGGTGTTTGCTGCGGCTCGGATGATTGGCTGGTACGACCCCCAGGTGACGCGGGTGGAACACGCCGGCTTTGGAGTGGTGCTGGGGGAGGATAAGTGAGTTTCACAACATAGTTAGACACACACACACACACACACACACACACACACACCTGTCAAACAGTCCTTTAAAGAACAGTCTTTAAAGGATGTTTCAGCAGAGAAAGGAAAAGATGGCACACACACACACTGTGGTGTATCAGTAGTACTACAGCGGTTGCCGTGGTAGCTTCTGCTCCTAAATATATTTATGCTTGAAACTTGAAACTGTCCAAAAGTTGGAAAACACATTTGTTTAAATACTTCCACAAATCGTCGTCAATGATGAATTTCGTTCCTGTGCGCCAGAAGTGTCACTGCAGATCCTCGTTGTAGGAGCAAAACCTTTGTTGGATGCTTTTCTGTGACCCCGCTAACCCCGGCAGCTTTAGTGCCATTGAGCCATACGGGGAATGGAACTGCCAACCCTGACGAAGTCCATGCCGCTCCACCCTCTGAGCTGTAAAGGACCAAAGAGTAATAAAACCTAAAGGACCGTCATCAAGGCTCCATGACAGGGATGGGAATGAAGTTAGTTCGCTGCTCTTCGACTTTCTCAGGCAGCAGAACTGTCCAAGAAGCTGTGTAGAGAAGACCTCTCACTCCCCCTCCCTGTCCCCTAACACTGTTACTCAGTTGATTATCTCCGTTGGCCTCGGTTTGCTCTGCATCATCATCATCATCATCATCATCATCATCTTGCTGTACACGGGTGCCAGTGTGTTTTGTTGCCGGGCAACCAGCCGGCAGCGTTAACAAAGTGGACATCAGTAGTGGGAGCTCAGACGGGAGGTGGCGGTTAGTGTTGTTTTCATAACCACTTGCCCCACAACGAGACGTGGGGGTGGCCGCCGCGCCGCCGTGCAGACGGGGGGGGGGGGGGGGAAAGGCAGAGGATGAAATGGCGTTCAGCGCTTGGCGGAGGATTAAAGCGGCGGCGTCCCCGATGCGGCCACAGCACCTGGAACGCCATTAGAGAGCTATGGTCATGTCGACTCCATCATCTCACATCCAGGGAGCAGGAGCTCAGACGGGGAGGTGGCCGCTGACGTTTGGAGGCCGGAGAGGGAGTCGCCAGGTGGAGGGACGACGCCACACCGAGCTAACAGAGGCTTTGATTTTTCCTCTGAAGAAACAAAAGAGTCGGGGAACTGAACGCTTGGTGAGCCTGATGGGTGCTGCCATGTTGTTACCATGAAGCATCAAGGGAAGAAGATCGTAGCACATGGCAGAGTGGTACTGTCACTTTCCCAGCTTCCTGATTTCAAAGATTGTTAATCTGTGAGAATCTATTTCACATCTTTTTAAATTGAGTCTCCATCTTTGTCTCTCAGCCTCACTGTAGTGTTCCTCACTGTGGTGTTCTTCACTGTGGTGTTCTTCACTGTGGTGTTCTTCACTGTGGTGTTCCTCACTGTGGTGTCCTTCACTGTGGTGTTCCTCACTGTGGTGTTCCTCACTGTGGTGTTCCTCACTGCTCTTCCCAGAGATCACCTGTCAATCAAACAGTGTGTCCAGTACTGTGACGTCTTTCTCCTTGGATTTCCTGTTGATGGAGTTTGAGTTCCTGTAGGTGGCGCTCTTTTCTTTGTCTGTTCAGCCACGGTGGCTATCGCTGCTCATGCTAACTACCCAGTTCTTCTTCTGTTGATTCCAAACAAACCGGAAATGGAAAGACCCACCTGGCCTACCGGGTGTTTAGAGCAGCAGATGAACTGGGTTGTGTTGTTGTCCTAGTGGGTCCGTCTGTGGGTGTCCAACACATTTACCCTCCACTGTTTGTTATTTACTCACCGTAAGCCCTGATGATTGTGCGGCTGATGATATTCCTAAACACAGCTTGAGCACATCTCTCTGTCATGTGGGTTTTTTCATAATCGCTCTTCCAGAGAATAAGAGCACCGGCGCCGGCATGGGGTCGACGCCACGGCACGGAGGGGGCCGTAACTAAGTGGCGTTAAAATTCCCCCCAGTAACCTGAACTGGCCCCGCCGGGCTGCCGTGCTGAAGCTCCATTAGAAACCCATCGCGCCGCTCCGTAATCGCTCATCCAGACAGTAAGAGCTTAGCACAGGCATGGGGGGCGGCGGCTATCGCTAGTGTTTGTTTGTGTCCCGCTATGTGATTGGATCCCACTTATAACGCTCGTCTAATTTGCTGTCTCGCCTCGAGGTTTGTTTGATATCGTAAAAAAAAATATAACCTTTTTTGTTTTGCGATATCGAGACGTCTAATCCTGTTTATCCTTATCACAAAAGCGATGCAGCTCCTCAAAATCACTCGTCTTCTTTTCTCTCCCGTCTTCTACCTGGTGTCATGACACGACTAGAATAATCTTCCATCTCTGTATAGTGGATGAAAGTCTGCATTCCTCTGGGTTTTTTTTAACTTTTTCTGCTGACATTCTTTTAGCCTTTATTATTTATTGAGGGAAGCTTGACTCAGCACACCGACAACATCCTGCAACACTGTTATTATTTATAGGGGAGTTTCCATGTCTGAAAGCCTTTTTTCTACCGGCTCTACTAACCACTACGACAAGGTGTGTGAAGTAGTGATGCACAGCTTCCTGGTGCTGATGAAGTACCGCGCTACTGGAGTTGACAAACCGGCTTTTGTATCGTCAGCTTGCATGAAATGTCTTTGGGACGAACGTCCTCGTGAAAACATGGCATCCGCCTCAACTCGAGCTCTGGAGGACTTAAAGTAATCGCTGCTAACAGGCAGAGACGTTGTTTCCTAGAGGACTAATGCTGCTAATGAACATTTAAACATATATTTAAACAATTGATTTGCTTTTCCTGCACAGGAAGAAGTTCAAGACGCGTTCAGGAGACACGGTGAGGCTGATGGACCTGCTGGACGAGGGGCTGAAACGCTCCATGGACAAGCTGAAAGAGAAGGACCGAGACAAGGTGACTTGGGAAACATCACTATTAGAGAGTTGCTGCCGTTTGCCTGTTGTAGGGCAGGATTACAACCTGACCATCTGAAAGGGAACAAAAGGGGTGTAGAAATACAGAGAAGGATGGGACAGACCGAGACATGGGACAAGTTATCGCTCAACAAACTGAAAAAGTATAAAATACTAGGATAAAAAACCCAATGAATGAAGTCATCAGGAGGGTTAGAGAAGCAGACTGGATGGAGGGTTAGAAAAAACAGCAGGCGTGCTCAGCATCCCTTTCCTGGTAAATAAAACAGGAAGAGGAGACGAGCTGAGACGAAGACGTGGGACGGTTTTAATATTTAATGAAGTGAAAGACGAGGAACACGATGGTGCATTCTTGAAATTACAGCCAAAATCACTAAATAGATAGAAAACGACTCTTCTGTCTTTCTAATACAATAGAAGACACAATAAACAGGATGTACAGCGGATAGATGGCATGTATACAAGTAATACATTTAATGGGAGTCTCTATTATATCACACCAACCAGGGTAAGACTCTCAATTTGTTCCACTAAAATCTGCTGGAAGAGGGTGAAGAGGGTGGTGTCGTTCTCCCCCCTCCGTCCCGACCAGTCCATCTTCCATCCCTCAATCGAGGTTTTTACGATAATGGCTGCTTTATGTTTTTTTTGTTGACTTGGAGGTTTGCGTTGTGCACATGGACACTTTCTCCCGCCTCGGGCTGCACACTCGGTTGTTTTCTGATGGGAAACCGCTCCATGTCTGTCGTCCAGAACACACTGGAGTCAAACGATCCCACAAATCACCTCCGGCCGCCCGGGGGACAAAAGTCGTATTCATGCGTGAATATTTGGCAACTCGGCGGAAAGAACGAACAGGGTGAAAGAAAAGAAACTCCGCCCCCTCGGTTTTAATTTCACTGCATTTTCTGAACTTTAAAGGGCGTTTTTACCCCGAGACCCGGTTCATGTCTGACCCTGATCTTTATTGTGTTTTCACTAGCAGAGAGAATCTTGTGCACGGTCAGTCTCAGGTCTATTTACTGCACAAAACAGAGCGTGTGTTAACTTGATATTCTCCATCTCAAACAGTGACAGTATGCTTCATGTTGTTTACCTCCTCCGACCCGACTGGAGCGCCGACTTCTAAACAAGATACAGACGACTCTTACAGCACACAGAGGCGATGTCATGCTAGTGAATGGGTTAACCAGCTGGTTAAAAGAAACCCACTGAGTCCCACTGACCTCTGAATTGCACGTTGACGTTGAAAAGATTGAAATGGAAAAAATTGTTTAGTTCTTAGAAAGAAGAATATTTCTGGCAAAGAGAAAAGTTCAGAGGACAAAACAGAAAGAAAGAAGAAGCCCACTCAACCTCCGGTTCTTTAGTTTTCACTTATTTTCCGGCTTTTCAATACAGTGAACACATTCTGTTATGTTTGAATAAAACTGCTGTTTCACGTCCAGTGCCGTGACATCTTGGTTCCCAGGGACCTGCAGGTCCTGAAGAACTCTTAAAATGTGTTCAATTATAAATCTAAACTCAAACGGTTCAAGTTCAAGACGTTCTGTTGAGGAGCCAGTCCAGCCGTCATTGCTTTTACTGACCCATGTACACCGAGCTCACCAGTTCAGAATGAAACTATCTGAGGTAGTCAGTTTGTCAGTGGATGTAAAAATAACCCAAAATCCAGTAGATTAAGAAACACATACATATATTCATTTCCTGAGCCAGCCTTGTTTTCACTGTTGAACTAAATGAGGCTCTGTAGCGTCTAGCCTGGCAGCCGGATGCTTCTACAGACGCCTGCAGTTGGCAAAGTTACTGGAGTCTACATATGTTGCATTAAATTATGGAGAAAAAGTCTGGGGGGGGTAATCACATGGCTCCCAGACAGCAGACCTGATCTGGTCTTTCTGAGGCTGAACGCTAGACGCCAGGAAGGGGGTGTGTCTTTGAAGTCTCGTGGCGCGAAGGAATGATGCAGTTGCGCCCAGTCCCAATACAGATCCAGATCAGCCAGTTAAAGGCAGTGAGAGGAAACTGTTGGGAGGATTTCCGTATCCAGACATCGAGTCACGTGATGCCAGTAAACTGTTCACCAACCGAGCTGCTCTCTGATGGCTTTATATCAAAGGACACCAAAGGGATGAGAGACGCAAAAGATCTAATGTTTTCGACCATAAGTGAATGTAATGTGAAATGCTTTGAGGTAACTTGATATCTGCTGTTTTAATTTAAGATACTCACAATGTGCATTTTTCACTTTTGATTCATCAAGATCTCCCACTAGTGACATACCCGAATTCTCAATAGTCCTCTCAGGCGTCAATCATTTTTCAGGCCAACTAAGGGATTCCAGACCCCGCCCCCTTTCAGTCTAATGTGAAAATGAATAGGGGTGTAAAATAACAACTACATCACTTTCTGCCTCTGTGGGTGCATGTCTGGTTTGGGGGTGTTTGTGTCTGGAGGTGGACAGAGAGCAACCTGACCCGGTTCGGTATTCCCTGGAGCACCTGGCGCCCTGTAAACTCTCACTGACTTCCAGTTGAACTGCGATGATTTTAGTGCGAGGAAGGTTTTTGGGAAACCGGTGCCAAGACCTGGTTCCCTCGAGGCCCTTCTGGTCTGGCGCACTGCTGTCTAGTCTGGGTCGCTGCCCGCCGATACCATCTGCTGACCCGGCCTCATTAAAAGAAAGACCAAGCGTGGCCTCCCTGACCTCCTCTTGCTCTGCTGGGTCTGACCGGGCTGCTTCTTCCTGTTGTATTCTGCTCTGGTCTGCTCTGTCTTGTTGTGTTATGTTGTGATTTGTCCTGTCATGTCCTGTTGTACCCTGTCCTTTACTATCATGTTCTTTCCTATCATGTCCTGTCCTGTTATGCCCCGTCTCGTCAGTTCCTGTCTCGTCAGTTCCTGTCCCGTCAGTTCTTGTCCCGTCAGTTCTTGTCCCGTCAGTTCTTGTCCCGTCAGTTCCTGTCCCGTCAGTTCCTGTCCCGTCAGTTCTTGTCCCGTCAGTTCCTGTCCATCAGTTCCCGTCCATCACAGTTCCCGTCTCGTCAGTTCCCGTCCGTCAGTTCCCGTCCGTCAGTTCAAATCCCGTCAGTCCCCGTCCTGTCAGTTCCCGTCCCGTCAGTTCCCGTCCGTCAGTTCCTGTCCCGTCAGTTCCTGTCCTGTCAAGTTCTGCCTTCGTTTGTTCTCTTGTGCTCGGCTGGTCTCTTCTGTTTTTCAATCAAAGCTCTAACTATCAGAAGATCTCCTCCTTAATCCCTCTTCCCGCCGTGCTTCCCTCCCTGCAGTATAAAACACACTTCAGATCCAGGTTCAGACGGAGGTCAGGACCGGGTTAAGTCAATTAACTCTCAGCCTCAGTGAAGTCAGTGAATTCATTATTTAGTTATCTTTTCTACGAGATCCACTGGGTCAAGTACTGCCTAGGGTAATGAAAGCTGGTAAGTTGTAGTTATGAAGTTGCCATTTTTCTGCTTATAATGAGACTTTCCTCTCAGGAGCAGACGGGAGGGGATTTCAACAACTTTATTTTCTGCTAGCTTCCATGAAACAAAACAAAGTTGTATTTCGTTGCTCACTTGGTCTTTGGCGTGGCGGCATCACGGCTCCCAGTCGCCTCTACCTACCGCCTCCATGCAAGACTGCTGCTCGTCGTCTCATCAACCCTCCCACTTGCCAATCCACCGTGGAGTATTAACTATAGATATCTAGCTTTGTCCAAGCAACATCATTGATCCCCTGCATGTTGTGCTCAAGGTGTTTGTGGTGTTGTGTTCTCCTGCAGGTCCTCACCCCAGAGGAGCTGACCAAAGCCCAGAGGTCGGTGGCGTTCGGCTGCATCAAATACGCCGACCTCTCCCACAACCGCATCAACGACTACATCTTCTCGTTTGACAAGATGCTGGATGACCGGGGCAACACCTGCGGCCTACCTCCTCTACGCCTTCACCCGCATCAGGTGAGGCTCCGCTGTAGCGTTACCACCGTGACGCTTCAACACTGAATTCAATGCTGAATTTTAGAACCTTTCACCAAATGTCTTTTGAGAATTTATGTACTTTTTTTTTAGATGTTGTTTGTCTGCAATTTTTGTTTGAAAAAAGATAATCTCAGTAGGATTACCTGTCTTTTACCTGTTTAACTGTCTAAAGTCTAAGGATCTCATATGTGGCATCTGATTCATGGTGGTTTTGCCCCCCCAAAGGTCCATAGCGCGTCTGGCCAACATCGACGACGCCACCCTGAGGAAGGCGGCGGAAGCCACGGAGGTCGTCCTGGACCACGAGAAGGAGTGGAAGCTGGGAAAGTGCATCCTGCGCTTCCCCGAGATCCTGCAGAAGATCCTGGACGACCTGCTGCTCCACACGCTGTGCGACTACCTGTATGAACTGGCCACCACCTTCACAGAGTTCTACGACAGCTGCTACTGCGTGGAGAAGGACCGACAGACCGGTAGGTACAGCTCAGAGGAGGATAAGACTGGGATCATTTATTGATCCGCTAGGGAAATTCTCTTTTCACTAGACAGGGAGGTCAGAGGTCAGAGCTGGCAGAGGCTCAGGGTCTAATCTCTCAGATTTTGCTGCCATCCCTGTCCAACTAACCATGACAATAATAACTGATTGATATAACCTAGTAATGATTCAACCTATATCCAGTTCATGAACTATATTCAGTTCAAAACCTTTACATTTTCCATTTCAAACTCTCGCTGTCAGGTAGGTCTCTCAGCCACCCACCCACCCCCCACCCCCCCGTCAGGCTGGACGGTCATGGGTATTGCATGTGGACACAGACGTCCAGGTCATTGATTTTAATGGATGCTGTGTTGTCGGCGGCAGCTGTCGTTAAGAACGCCCTCCGACTTTTCAATGTTTGTTGTTCTTTCTCTCTGCCGCCGCCGGATCGTCTCCCATCGCCAATTATCACATTTTCTCCCTTTCTTTTCCTTTTTTTCCCTCTCTTTCGTACTGCCTTTCCTCTCTCTCTCTCTCTCTCTCTCTCTCTCTCTCTCTCTCTCTCTCTCTCTCCAGGTGAAGTGATAAAGATCAACATGTGGAGGATGCTGCTGTGCGAGGCCACAGCGGCCACCATGGCCAAAGGCTTTGACATTCTGGGCATCAACCCGGTCCAGAGGATGTGATGTCACCGGAAGTGATGTCACTTGTGCCCCTCCCCCTCCTCCAGCCTCTATCTGTATCCCAGTTCACCAGAATCCAAAAGCAGAAGGAAAGAATGAAGATAATAACAATGAATAATAAAAGAATAAACATGTAAGAGCCTTTTTCACTCGCGTCTCCAGAAACACCCACAGAACCTGAAGAGTTCATTCACAAAAATCCTCCATTTGCTTTCTACCGTCTTTCAACATCTAATGTAGAAGATCTCTACAAAAGTTAGAAAAGTTAGAATTAAGAAAAAAGTTTCTAAGGTCTCCAGTCTGCCGTTAATCATTTTTAATCAGATGGTGGATCTCTATAGTAAAGACTCTTGACAAGTATTTAGAGACTATTTATCAAACAACATATTTACAGTAGTCTTGGCTCTTGCTGAGACTTGCATGGGCTGAGCTGAGGTCAGGAGTGGGCTGAGGGTTTCATCAACTCACACAGGAACATCAACAATCAGTTATCAAAGGGGTATTACTGAATTACTGACCTCCATTCACTCAGCTTCCTCATAGATTCAGTAAAGAAAAAGAAACGTATCCACAAGAAATGTAGGATGACAGAGGTGGAAAAATGGCGGTCTGAGCTTTGAACATTTAGCTCCATTGGTACCACTTAACAGAACTGCTGCATTACTTCTGATGCTTCCAGGGTGGTTATTAAGTGTTAGTCAGTCACAGAGCATCATCTCCCCCTCCACCCCCCCCCCCCCCCCAGTTCCAAGACTCTGGCATATAGAAAGTTGCATTGGACTTGCTGCCCTTTGGGAAAAGTACGATTACAGTCTTTGTCTTCCACGACTTGTGAGAGTAAGTGGGCTTTGTTTGCAGAAACGAAAAGCATACGGAGAACAAACCATCTGATGAAGTTAATTATACATCAACCACTAAAGCCCTAAAGCGTCTAATTGTATGTCTGTAATTGTATGTCTGCCTTTACCCTTCCATAGATATAAAAACTTGTATGACTCCAGGAGTCGCCACAAGCTGTACAGTAGTGAACTTCCGACGCCGCGCAGAGCGAAAGACTTGAGCTTGTGACCTGTTTATGGAACTCATGAAATATCCATACACCTTTCATTTCTACTCGTCTCTCATCATGTCTCATGCATCCAGACTTTATGGGCTGATCTCAATACCATCCCAGGCAATAATTCCCAGAACGGCTTCATGAAAAATTCATTAAGCTTTCGCAGCGCTGGCACGTTTGAGCTGCTGCCGAGCTCCTGTTGAAGGACGGTGTTAAAGGTGTTTTGACAGTCGCTCCAGGAGAAGGAGGCCTGGCACGCTGCTTCAGTAATGCCTGCAGAAGCAATAACACCCACCGCCGCAGTGGGATAGACGGCTCTCGTCGCCCGGTGGCCTCATCTTATATTTATTCCCCTTGTTTCGGGGTGGATTAGAGAAGCAGGCTTGTGACAGGGAGGTTGGCAGCTTGAAACCCTGAGTGGCAGGAAAAAGCTGTCTGGGGAGGCTGAAGGAGTAAAGTTCTCCTCTACCGTCAAGTGCCATTGAGCAAGACACTTCACCCCCGACGCCTCCAGTGGCGCCGCTCAGTTGTCCTGAGCAGTTCCCACGTAGGGATGTGCGTACTCTTCTGTGGATAAAGGGTTAAAAACAAGTTTCAAGTTGCCAATGAACTGAGCAGCAGTGGAGCAACTATTGGTGACACTATGCAACGGCTACCACGTCTTGACGGTCAAACCCCTTGCAGTGTTGGTGCCACTCTCTAACCTTTGAGTCACACAGGCCCATATCACCTAGTTACTAGTGGTCATACTTTGACCTGAGTTTCACGCTCTGGTGAAAAATGTGCACTGAACCTCTTCGCTGCTGATTTCTCCGGACATGCAGATTTCTAGGGATCCTCTCTTGATGTTGGTGAGGGTTTGATGTTCAGTGTCAGTAAACGGCCTGAATTTGAATCTTTAGGCATTTAACATGGTTCAGTGTTCAGTGAAGATCTCATCACATTGACTCTTGTGGGGATCAAACCTGTGACCTCTGGGTTAAGGATGGTCTGTCTACCCACCCTGCCACCTGTGTTCGCCTGTAACCTCTGACCTCAGAAGTCACCCCAAGTTCATTTTGTGGTTTTCCCACCATATGGAAGGAACAGACACGTTGTTCTGTGCTCTTGTTATGTGTCATCCTGTTTGGACCAGGACATCATGACCTCGCCACCAGGAGTATTTTTACCTCACATTTTGTTGCTCGGCATCTTTAGCTCCGAGCGCCTCAGCGCCAAGTGATTATCAGGGATTGAATTATGTGATCTAAGATGAATCATTAAGATGAGTAAATAAGCGTTATGCAACTAGGACACCGGTGGGTGTTTCTAGCGTCAATAATTCCCTGAGTGTACCGAGAGAACGGGAAGCAGAAGAGGCTGAGAGTTGGATTGTGTTGTGGAGTCAGATCAGACAGAAGGCCTTATTAATCTGCTGTGCATCAGCGACGCAGCGTGGCGCCTCACCCCCACGCCGCCTGCTGATCACCGTTAACAAAAGAAAAGGAAACGGGTCACAGAGAAATCAACATTTTAATTAGGTGTTTGTCACTGATTCATTTGGATTTCACGCACACAAAAACAAGATACGATTTTCTGAAAGCCTGAAATTAAATAAACATATCTGGATATAACAGATTTGTATATAGATATATATTTAGTTAAATTATCTGAAGTATGGCAGATGTCATTTGATGATAAAAATGTCTACGCTTAGGAGTATTTACATGTGTACACCTGCCCTATCTAGCAAACAACAAACTACACTTTGAATACGGCAGGAAAACACTTTGAAAGTGAAGCAATGCTGAAGTGCCAAGTCAAATACGTCCGTACAAGCTAAGAGCGAACTAGACCTCCTGCTCTTGACAGAAAAGAATAAATACAAATGTGAATGTTTCAGGAACTTGTCTGGTTTTCTATCCGTCACAGTGCCAGGAAGCACAAAAAGGAATTTTCCCCCCATCGTGCGGTGAAGACTTGGTGAATCCTCGACTTGGTGAATCCTCAACTTGCTTCAAAAGTCGCGCCACTGTGGCTTCGTCCCGTGGAGAGGTAGATTTCGCTCATCGCTTGTCTCCGAACTGTCATACAGTCCTGTTGAACGGGTGGAGGCAGCATCCGCCAGCCACCGGGCTGAAGTAGGCCAGGAACAGTCAGTCAGATGGGATGAGACTCCATTATGGTGACTGGCTCCTACGTCAGTCTTGATGACTTCCCCCTCAAACATCTCATCACAACTGGATGCTGCTGGTCTGTGTCTACAGGATCGACAATTTGCTCTGGATTAGAAAAACAAGTTTGGGGGGGGGGGGGTTTCCTCTCGACTAAACTATCAGGCAACTGCGATCATTTGGCTTTGGTAGTGTACAACCATGGGCGACTGGTTTCTGTTTGTGGAGCTTTTTCTGCTCTGGAATTAACGTCAGCTGGTTCGAGGTTCGAGGTAACGTCTTCCTGTACGTCTGCAGGGGCAACAACTGTCTTTGGTTTAAAAGAGGTTCATGTTTGTGGGGTTTTCCTGCCGAGAAATTGTCATCAAGACAAAGTCTATCGTGCTGTTGTTGTACCATAAGATTGTTTCTGCAGTTTAAAAAGACTTTTCCACTTGTGGCATTGCTGTGCCCCGGTCGTGGGTTTGAGACAACTACTATCGTCCTCCCACCTAAATGCCTGGAGGCTTAAATGTCCTTGAGTTTTGTCTTGTCGTGTTCTTTCCTATGTTGTTCCAGACAAGCTGCCATGTGTTTCCCTGGCTCTCTCTGTGGCTACACAGGGGATCTGCTGTGGGGTGAAGGGAGGACTTTGGCGGATGAAGTTATGGCCTTTTCTCACTAAAATGATGTGATTCTTCCCTCTGAACAATAGAGCTTGGGCATAAAAATGAGGCAAGTGAGTTTAACTGCTCTCTACCCCCTTTCAACAAATCATTCACTGCCTTATTCCTCGGTTTGGAGTCACATCAGGAGGCTCGGCATCAAAAAGTTCGCCATCACTTGCATTTTCTTGTGAACTTGAGCGTGAAGCGTGGCCGGCCCAGCAGGACATGCAGGGGTGCTGACAGAAGGGGAACACATAATTCCAAATCTGAGCACCGAACTCCAAAAGGACCTTGAGGGACACGTTCTAGTCAGGGATCCCCTCAAAGATCACCTTCCCTGCTTGCTGTGCTCTGGGCCAGGAGTCTAAAACTTTGTGAATTATAGCCCCCTTTCTTCATCATTTGTCCTGTGAGGTGGAAAAGGGTTGTAACTTAACCAGCTTGGTAGCTTGTGCCGAGTATTCCAGGTTAGTGCAACATTGCCCTCGCTAGCCCAAATTTGAACCCAGGGTAACGAAGAAAGCACCGCCAGGATGTTGTCCAACGTCCTCAACTTCAGATCTTGGTCTCTCGCTGGTCTGGCCGGAAGGAGTCCCTTATCGCCAGGAGCTTGGAGGCCAGTAGATGTCCACTCACTTTGCTGTGCCACTCCCGAGAGCGCCCCCTGGAGGACAAACAGAGACGAGACCTTTCAATGAAGGAAGACTATTGGAAAGTGGTAACGCTTGAAATGAACCAGAGGATTGATAGGAGTAAGAAATCTCATAACGGGACAATTTAGCTGCAAGACCTGAACAGAGGAGCCACGAGAGAAACCTTGTATGGCATCATGACTGTTATGTGAGATACTAAAGATCAAATTAATTTAGTCTTATTGTCCTTTATGTGATGAGCTGAGACGCTTTCTAGCAATGATTTCACATTCTGATTTTAAAGTGGTTTCTATTTCAGCTCATTTCCTTTGGGAGGACTGGAGCTGTTTTTTCTTGGTATGACACTCGAGTGTGTTAAGGAATAACTTTGCTATGCTGAAATTGCAACACGTTGAATGGTTGAATCTTCAGGACAATCGTCCTCATTCACTAAGGGTATGCAGACAGTACTTCAGGTAACATCACTACTATCCCTGTAAACAGTGCAAACAAAACAGAATTAGGTTGCAGGCTTGAAGTCTCTCTCTCTCTCCAGTCAGGCTGGATAACAGCTTCAGCTAAAAGCCTAAGATGTAACTGTACTCATTGTAGTTTGCGTTCCAGCTCATGAACATCTCCCTCCACATCTAATCTGATAAAACAAATGAAAAATCAAAGTGAAATAGAAAGAAAGAGGGTGCCGACATGTGAGCCTCTCAGTTTGGATGTAATGGTCTGAGTGAAAACCTGCTCAGGTAGTAGTATAGTAATAATGTGATAAAAGTACAAACTCCTTCACATTTCCTCTTTAAAAACATGAACCACAGATTTCATTCTCAAATGTTTTGCTTCGAGTCTGTTTCCCGTCTGTCATCACTCTCCCTCGCCTCCCTTCTTTCTCTCTGCCAACCAAAACCATCCGTGGCTCCTCCCATCGCCTGGAGATGGGAGGAGATGAAGGAGACGTGACGTGACCAATACGCCTCAGAGCGACCTGCTTTCCATCGCTGAGACGAATGGCGCTGAGAGCAAATTGATCATGTAAGGAAATCTGCAGCAACTTAGTTTGAAGGGGAATGAACCGCGGTGGTCGGGGGGTTTCCAATTCAAACTTCATGCTGTGTGTCTTTCTGCTGCGCTGGTTTGCTGAGGGGAAGTTGTGATTATGCTCGAGATATATGACGAGCGATGTCAGAGGTCAGAGGCGGAGGAAAGCTCAATTAAGACGGATAAGAGGGCCGAGCGGATCTCCACATATTTCTTTTAATAGGCTTCTCACGCCGGTAAATCCTCCCCACTCTACTTCCTGTACTTCCACCTCTCTGCCCTTGGCTTGCTCCTGCCTCCCCCTCGCTCTTAAAACAGGTTTTCATATTTCCACGTGGGGGTAATTTAGCTCCTCCATGCTGCGTCCTCCTTCCTGCTGTAGACGGAGCTGGATAGGCAGATCTGACTCTCCAGACTCTCTTTCTCCTCCGACGGCTCAAAGAGGAACAAAATCTTTTCTTTTTTAACTTTCTATATCTTCCTTTTTCCTCTTTCCTTCCCTCCTTCACTCTTTCACTCCTCTCCAACTTTGCTTTCCTCCCTGCATACCTGGAATAGTTCAACAGAGGTGGGTGAGTCTTGGCATTCCCCTTTTTCCTCTATCGTCTTTCCCTTCTTCTCCTCCCTCTGACCTTCTCCTCCCTCCCTCCTCTCTTTCCTCCCTCCACGCTGTTTTTCCCTCTTCTAGTCAACTATGCATCCTGTGTGTGTTCCCATCCCTCTCTCTCTCTAACCACCCTCCTTCACGCCCTCCCTCTTTTTCTTTCCCTTTCTATCTTGTTTTTGTTATAAGAGAGCTGGGTGAGTGTCCTCCCCCTTTTCCTCCCTCCCCCTTTCACTCCATTTCTAACTAACAACCAAACCGTGTGGATGACGTGCAGCATCTGGACTATGAAGGCTATCATACTGTATCATACCAGGTGTCTGTGTGGGGCTCTTCCCTCCCCTACTCCTCCCTCCCTCCCTCCCTCCTTACCTGGTGTCGGTTCGGCAGAGGTGCGTTAGCCGGGTCTTCCTGGCACCCAGGGGCTCCAGCAGGTAGAGGCAGGAGTGGACGTGGGCCCTCACCCCCTCCGCCGGGGCCTCGGGGTGCTCCGTGGATACTGAGGACAGGTAGAGAGGGCCTGAGGACGGGTCTGACTGCCAGGTCCTGGAGGGGGAGGAGGGGGAGGAAGAGGGTGGAGATGAGGTTAGAGGAGCGCCGAGGAGGAACAGGAGGAAATAAAGGGAGAATCACAAATACAAGCACCAAAACGAAAGTCATCCATCGCTGCTTCCTGCACCGTTTCTGTTTTAATATGATTTTTTCTATGGACAATATTAATATAATGTGAAAGTTTTGTTCTCGTTTGGGTTGTTGAACTTGAATGTCAGTCTGTGAAATGCATGCTGGGTGATTCCTGTCTCAGCAGCATGACCTACGTCACCAACTACACATGAAATACAGTGAAGGTGTAAACATCTTCATCTTGTGTGTGAACGTGGTCAGTTTCTCCTTCATAGTTCCTTCATGGTTCAGTAGGAATCGTCTCTGCAGCGTGACCTGGCCAACTGCATCTGTCTTCACCAGCCCTTCAGTATCTGTTGTACAAAAAATGGGCCGCTCCGTCTAAAACTAACTCAAATTGAAATTGAACTACTTGCAGAGTATTCGGCCTTGACTTCTCGGTCTCATTCAGCCGACTCAGCAGGCCTGGGGCTCGCCCTGCCTCATTACCTCAGCAGCAGGTGGTCCTGGGGGGGCCAGGAGCCCAGTCCGTGGCCCTGGCCCTGGAGGAGGTAGCGGTAGACCTCGGCGTCCTCTGACAAGGTCTGGATCACCCCGGCCTGGCGGAGGGATCCCTCCCACAGCCCCTGCTCCCTCAGCAGCCGATGGAGCAGCTCCTTCTGGGGGGCGTCGACGTCCACCGAGCCCCTCCACAACCACAGCAGGCAGCCGTCGTCCATCTGGAGAGGAGGGAAGTTTGTTGGTACACACTTTCTTTTCTCCTTCCTCCCTTCCTTAATTAAGTCATTCTTCCCCTTTCTTCTTTCCTTCATTCATTCCACTTCCATCCTTTCTTCCTTCCCTCCCCAATGAGCACCAGACGTCTTTTCAACATGGCGTCTTCAGCTCTCATCTCACCCAGGATCTTTTTTGGCTGTTCAGACCAAGCAGTAAATACATTATTACATATTTAAACAATGTCTAACCAGTTGTAAATATCAGAATATGGACCAGAGAAGTCCACATGAACAAGATAACGCTTTAATTCAGTAAACATCTACTAAACGTTCACTTTTAAACCCTACGTAGCCTGATTTTAACCTTACACCATATAAACCAAGACATCTTTTCAACACCTAACCAATGTAATATTACTCAGTGGGTCTTTTATTTCTTTAATCTCTTTCTTTCCTTCCTTCACATCATGATGCTCTACACCGTCTCTCTCTCTCCCTCCCTTCCCATCTATTCACCTTCTTGAAGGCCAGCTCCACGTGGTCTGGACCAGAGTGGCTCTCCCAGCCTTTGCTCTTCTCCCTGATCTCCTTCAGGAGGTGCTGGGTGTTCAGCTCCAGCCTGCTCCTTCTCTCCTCCTGCTCCTCCTCTGCTCCACTCTGGGCGGGGGACACCCGGCCTCCTGCCTCCCCAGACAGGGAGTCCTCACTGGGGCCAGCGGCACTCAAACTCTGGCCTGGCCAAAACTCTGGAAACTAGAGAGAAGAGAGATACCACCTTTTGATTTCAGTCCATTTGCCTTCAGTTTTGCTGCTGTTGCTGAAAAACCACAAACATCAAATTTTCTTTCTTATTACTTTGAATTGACAGTTTAATTGTTGACTAAATCCTGTGACCTTTGGGAACCTGTTTCACATTGTGTTTTTATATGATTAGGACTCACTGTAGATGAAGATCAGATCACGTTTTAGGAGCAATTACTGTTCATAAATTATTTCTCACATCTGAAAATGCTTGTCATGAAACAACTTTTTTTGGAGGCAGAAATGATCTTATTGGCTGAGTAAACTTCAATGGGTGGAGCCAAATAATTACTTTTTTTGTTTGCTAACTGGCAAACCTGAATGGCAAACAAATGTTATTGCAATTACTTTTTTATTCTTTCATGACCATGACAGTCATGATCTCGGAAGGTTAGCAGGCTAGCTAACTAGCTAACCTAGATAGCTATAGGCTAGTATGGCTAGTTTGAACTTGGAAGCTCAGCTAGGCTAACTAGCTAACCTAGATAACTTAGTATGACTACCTCCTCTCTTACCTCTTGTCTTTTTCACTGTGCTTCAGACTTCCAGAAAAAATGTGGTTCTTTGGCTCCGCCCACTGAGGTTTAACTCAACCAATCAGATTATTCCTGCCTCCAAAGCAGCTCTGCTTCCAGGACATGTTTAAAACTCTGATCTGCTCTACAATAAGCAGCTTGTTGGTGTTGGTGTTGGTGTTGGTGTTGGTGTTGGTTTGCTACCTGGAAGAGCCGCGCTGCCTCGGTCACCATGTTGGCCAGACCCTGGGTGGCAGCCAGGTTCTCACTCAGGTCCCTCTGATCCGGACGGCCCAGGCTGTACTTCCTGTGGCTCGACCTATAGGAGCAAAGCAGGAAGGAATCAGAAATGCAACTGGCAGTTATCAATGGTTTTAGGTGGATGTCTTTCCACGATAAGAGCGTCAGCTAACCCTCTGAACTATATGGAAGAGTTCTGGTTTCTACCCTTTTGGACATCGACTTGAACATAAAAGGAACAAACAACAGCGTAATAACAGACTCCTGTGTTTCTGCTTTATTATTTTGTAGAGTGGAAAACGTCGGGAGAGACATGAGGTGTGGAGGATGACCTGACGAAGGTCATGAGTGAGATCTGGCTTCATGGTGTGGCAGGTCGATGAGACACCTCCAGTTATTTCAGCAAAAAAGGAACAGAAAAAGGTTCAGATGATTCAAGTTGTTGCTGCCCTGCCATAGTTCACATCAGATCTGGACAGAAGGAAGGAGTGCTGCTACAGTACACCATGTGTTTTTATGTTTTAACCTTCTGTGGAGAATGATAGGAAAGAGGAAGAGGGCATGACATGCGGCACACCGGTGATGTGCCTTAGTCAGCTGAACCAGAAACAGGAAGGAACCGGCGTCACAATTACTGGAATTGACAGATTCAGGTTATTTGGATTTTTTTGTTGTTGCTGGAAACTGACAGATTCAGAAGCAACAGAGTAAAAGACTCGTATCCCTTTGTTGTATTTACTATTGTCTCTTTTTCTAATCTAGTGTATTTCTGTAAACAAAATGCAATTAGGGGCATTGAAATCACAACAGCCATTTCTGGTTTTCAGAAAAAAAAACAACTCTGAAAATGAGCAGGCTTGATCGTGGGAGTGGCGGGGGAAAAAAAGACGAGCGCTCTGTCGTATCATGGTGAAAAAGAAAAAGCTGAGATTTCATTGTTTCAGACAATTTCGCCACAGCAATCCTGGGAAATTAGGCTTGTGTCGCCTTACACGAATCAGTCATCTCAAACACGAGCCGGCCCGGTGGCGGAGGTGGGAGTGGTGAGCTCTGTCAAGGCGAAGCAAAAACATACAGGCAAAAAAAAAAAAAGAAAGAGGCGAGATGAGATTTCACAGTTTCACAGAGCAGACAATTTGCCCCAACAAGCCGTGGGAGAGCGATATGTAACGGTCCATTTTCCGAGTTATTGTTCCCGACAGAAAGTGCAACGTGATTTCTGACAGGCCCGGACTTTGTTTTCCAGTGGGTGGGAGATTGTGTTGTGATGTCATTTCCATCAACTGTCCTGTCAGCCTGAAGGGGGGGGGGACAGGGGGGGAGATGAAGAGGACGATGAGGAAGGGTGGGAGATGGGAGGTTAGTGACAAGAAAGGAGAGAATTGAGACAAGATGGGTTACAAGAGGAGCAGAGGAAACAAGGGATAGAGGAGGAAAGAGGGAAAGGAAGAGGGGGAGATGAGGATGTGGAAGATGTTGGAAAGAAAGAAGGGGATGAAGATGAAGGGGAATTAGAGGAGGACAAGCAAGCAACCAGGGAAAAGAAAGGGATGCAGTATTTAGACATGGTGGATAAAAGGAAGGATGAAGAGGAAAAAGAAGGACAGAAGAGGAAGATGAGGAAGGAGAAGAAAAGTAAAGTGGTATCAGTGACGAGAGAGGAGAGAATGGAAACAAGATTACAAGAGCTGTGGAGAAAACAAGGGATAGAAGATGAAGGAGGGAAAGATGAAGAGAGTAGTGGTGGAAAAGGAGGAGGAGGAGGGCGCTGGCAAGAAAGAGGGGGATGAAGATGTGAGGAATTAGAGGAGGAGAGAGGAAGACAGAAAAGAGGAAGAGGAACGTGATCAACACAGCTTGGACATTGGCAGGACATGATGCGTTGTGTGTGTGTGTGTGTGTGTGTGTGTGTGTGTGTGTGTGTGCACGTTGTTTGGGTTTATTACTGTTAAATGGGTTTTAATCCAAAACTCAGTATTTTGGCTGTTTGGAATTAATTATATTCTGTTAATTGCAACAGATGATTTTATCTGCAAAAACAAACAACAAAACAGTTTTGTAAGAAAAGGTCGACGACCCAGAAATTACAGATCCTCAAAGAGCTTTAATTTCATGCCAGCAATCATCTCCTCAAAGTAATTTGATATTTTTTAAATCGAGGATATCTCATTTTGAAGAAAAAAAAACAAAAAACGTTAAATGTTGAAGTAAGTGCATTTGTAGCTGTGTGTGTGTGTGTGTGTGTGTGTGTGTGTGTGTGTGTGTGTGTGTGTGGATTCAACAGAGGCTTTGCAGTCGTGTCACAAATCTTTCAGCAACCTGGCTGGCACCATCATCGGTCTAATGGAGAAGTAGCCGTGCACAAATAATGTCTAAATAACAACCAGCTAGAAGGACGATGACTGGTGTGTCTGTAGATCATCCAGTAACGTTCTCAGTAAAAGTGATCAGTGTGATCAGGTAGATTTGTCTCCAAATGTAGGTTACTGTGACTCAGTAAACTGTCTTGTCTTTAGCCCTAGTCTCTACTCCAAAACACGAGTCAGCTCAGTTAACCTGAACAAACTGGTAGCTAGCTAACTAGCCAGCAGGCTAGTTTAGTTACTGTTAACATGGGACTACTAGCCACTGCTAACGCTAGCTTCTACTAGATACATTAGCTAGTGTGCTAATCAGATGTGTTAACAACAAGACAGTGGTGGTTAGCTGACCAGATACTATGGTTAGCTAGCTAACAAGCTACATGATCTAAACACTAAATCAATCAGATGGATCAGTGATGAAATTATACGTAGAAATGCACTCAGCTGTGGGATCCAGATAAACCACGAGGGTCCCCATAAGAAAGAAAGCCAGTTGTGGAGGGTCCCACCCAGTCCTACATCTTGAAATATTTTTTATAACTAAATCGACATTTAATAGACATAATAAATAGACTTTTATGATGGCTAAATTCTGTTGTGTGTAAAAAAAACATTTGAACCATAACATTATCGAGTCTGGAGGCTGATTGGCTGCATTACAGACCATGTGTCTGAGTCTCAGTTTGCCCCGCCTCCCTGCTCTCGTAGCATGCACATGAACGCTTGGTTTCCTGGTTTCAACGTGAATGTTAGCTAGCTACTTATAGTAAGTAATAAAATCATAAGTGTCGTGGAAGAGAAAACAGCAGGTGATCTATCTAGAGTCATCGGCCAGTTCGAACACCCCCCCAATGGGTGTTTCATCAAACAGCAGTGTAGAATGTCTCTCATGTCGGAGCGTAAAGCAGGGCCAGATGGGAGATCGGTCAAGGTTATGTAATGTGCTCTGCATGTCAACTGTGCTGACAGATTTTCATTACAACACAGGAAAGAAGAAAGAGAGGAGGAGAGTCCCGGCGGTGATGTAATCTGTGGGAACGGAGAACTCTGGAAACTTGACATGAAGCAACAGAGAGAGGAAAAACGGTGGTTTGTTTGGCTCTGCTCGAGGTTCAACTCAACCAATGAGGTTATTTCTTCAGCAGTCGGCCTTCCAGAGATGTTTGTTCAACTGAAACCTGAATCTGCCCGGCAACGGGTGAAGCGGCTGTGGAAACTTGGGGAGGAAATGGAGATCTTGCAATTTCTCTATCTTAGGTCATCATGAGTAAAAGAATAAATCAACATGAGGTAATTAATGTACACAAACACACATGGCAGGCTACACACACACACACACACACACACACACACACACACACACACACACACATCTTATGCAACTGCTCTCAAGACTTAACATAACTTGGACAAAGTTCTGCCTCCATCTCTCTAACTTTCTATACTTTCTATACTGTATTTTACTATTTTACTGTATTTATTTTTAAATTCAAGCTCCAGAAACTTGACCACGGGGCAGGAGGGCGGGACTAACAACGCTTCCAACACTTCTTCAAAGTTGCATATTAGCTTTAAAGCTCCTTCTCTTCTGTCATGGACGACTGGGCCCTCTATCTTTTGAAGTGTCCCAGCGATGTGTGACTCAAGGTCAAAGTACGACATTTTGAAAAAACAAAATGTCTTCATCGGGGGCGCTGAAGAAGATACAGCTGCAACTAGTCTCTTTTTAATATTATCAGCACAAACTGCAGTTGAGCCGTTTGAGTCGAGCCACAACATCCCGTCCTCCTCCTCGCTCTTCGCCAGGGAGGGATGCAGCTTACCTGGGTGCGTTGGCGTCTCTCTTCAGGGTGTTGAGGTGGAAAAGCGACGGCGCCAGGCAGACGGCGATGTTGGTGGGAGTCATCTGGTTCTCGTCCACGCAGGCCACCACGTCGCGCAGGAAGAGGAGCAGCGTCCGCAGCGCCTCCCTGTTCTCGTCGGGCAGCAGCAAGATGGCCGCCTGGGCCGCGACCAGCTGCTGGTCCTTGGGGAAATCTGCAGGCGACATGGTTATATTTTATTTCATAGTTGAGAAGAACTCGACTCTAATCGCTCCAGTGTTGCTGCATGGTGGCCAGCAGTAGAAGACTGGTTGGACTGGGCAGCTCCCAGTGGTAAATATTGTAATACTGTATTGATTGTCTGGAAAAACCCCTGGACAACTGAAGGTTTATTAGTATTGGTTTAGCAGCACATGGTCGACATGCTGTTTCAGCAAATTGCGTTAGCATTGGTTCTTCGAGTCTCAAGGTCTAAACGTTGCTGACATCTTGGTGGGAAAGGCTGTAAATGCATCTACATCACTCAACATAGCTCAACATATTAATATAGAGATTATTACAAATTAATACCATAAGTTCCTCTTTCTGTTCTTATCATTTTATGAGTTTTTATCACTTCAATTATTACTCACTGTGCAAATTAACTACATTTGTAAAGCTAAATGACACCAGACTGTCAGTGGATTCAACCATTTCAAGTCAAATTCACAAGCTACTAAATGTCCTGCTGAAGGTCTGAAACAATCTGTGTCAAACTTTGTGATATTTTACTCAAAGCCAGTTGAAAATGTCACCTGCTGCCTCTTTAACCTCTAAGTACAGTAAACCTGCAGGGTCACGCTGACAGCTTGAGAGGACAACAGGACCTCAGACAAATGAAATGAAGGGAGACAAAAGTTCTGGAAGATCTAAGCTTTTAAGTCTCTGAGGAACCTGCTTCCACTTTCAGATGACAAAGAGATGAAGACTTGATGAGATCCTGGACAGCATCTTGAGCACTTTTCTTTCTCTTTTACTTGTGAAATGATTTGAGCCCAACAACAACAACAGATCCATTAAGAGATCTGCTGTCAGCGTCGCAGGGTCAGGATTGAGATATCACAACTATCCAAAGGAATCTCTTTTAGCTATTCCTTAGTGGGTCATGATTTATTTAGAGGTACGACGACAACAAAGGGGAGAAAACTGTGGTGTTTGTGTAGCCAGCAGCAGTCTGGAGCAGAAAACTGACAGCACGACGAAACTTGCTGACTGAAGAAAACTATCACGTCAGAGAGAGAGAGAGAGAGAGAGAGAGAGAGAGAGAGAGAGAGAGAGAGAGAGAGAGAGAGAGAGAGAGAGAGAGAGAGAGAGAGAGAGAGAGAGAGAGAGAGAGAGAGAGAGAGAGAGAGAGAGAGAGAGAGAGAGAGAGAGAGAGAGAGAGATGCAGACTTCAGATAGGTCGTGAAAATAACTGACTGTCGGTGTGAACGTAAAGGAGGGTGGATGCAACTTCGCTCTAGGTGGCGCCAACTGAGGCGAGGATGCCTTTGATCCAGATGGGAAATGTGGCCGCTGACGGGATTAAAAAACAAGCATGATAGGAAAAGGAAAATATAATGCTGAAGCAGAGTTTCTAGTAATCTACACTTCCTCAGCCAAAACCACTGATCATGCCAGCTGGCTTGTCGCCCTGCTGCTTCCTGTTTTGTGGCGTGGCGTCATCAAACCTCGCTGCTCGTGTTTCAAGGCGAGCGATGGAAGTCATTTCACCCGACCTGCAGGGTTAACCTCTACATCGACAGCAGTGCTACTCACACTGGTATATGTGCAGGAAGGACTCGCACAGCTTGCTGGTGAAGATGGGCTCGGGCAGGTCTCTGAAGTACTGCTTCACCATGTCGGCCACGTCGAAGGCGGACTGGCCGTCGTAGGAGACGCCGTCTGGGTCGGACTCCACCAGGTCACGCAGGTACTGGATACGAGACTTGACCCCCGACTTACGGAAGAGACCCACCTGAGAGGAGAGGGAGGAAGAAGGGAGGAACAGTAATATCACTAGTCAACATAATACTACTAAAAATATCAGTGGTTCTCCAATCAGCACATGGAAAAGGGAAGTTGACCAACGAGCGCCCATTTCCCCAGAAGTCGGGGAGGTCCTTCAATAAGCCGTTTGACTTCACAGTGATTTAAGGTGTGACTCCGCCTCCCAGCTGAAGAACATGGCGTCTCATTGCTTCATTACCTGGTCCAGGCACTCCCTCCTCAGGTAGACCAGGGCCTTGAGGATGCTGGGAGGAAGAGGCTCCCCCGTCTGCTGGACGCCGAGGAGGAGGGGAACCCCGAACACCCGCCTGCCCTTCACCTCCGACACCTTGGCCTTCCTCAGCGGCTTGGGAACCGTCCTGGAGACCACAGAGACGCTGGTTAGATCCTGCAGAAAGCCACCGAAAATCGTGGAGCTTGAACGCGGCGGTTTCCAGGAAAGTGTTTTGGAAATTAGTTTTATGCTTGTAAAGTTTTTGCAAATGTCACGGGAGTTGGTAATCATTTCTTTTCAACCGGCTCGACTGCTGTTGGATCCACTTCCCTTTGAAGGATGAGCCAAATAACAACACATTTTCTGATTACGTAAGTCCCCAGTGATTGCTCAGATGTGTGAGATTCAAATAGGAAGTCATGGAGAAATCATGGAATTTGATCAAAGGGATGCTAAATGAAGTTTCGATGGTTAATGTTACCAAGCCAACACCAGTAACCTTTAATCATTAATACTCTTAAAGAGGAGTGGCCAGTCTCAAGTTGATCCAGAGGCAGCAGAACTACTTCTGGGCTCATGACGTTTTGTTTTCCTGGAAGACAGACAGGAAGCTTCTTAACTAACTAAAGCTTGTAGAGTTGGGTAAAAAACTAGGTCCTCTAATCATGAAACAATCTAATAATAAAGGTTATTTATAGAGAACTTTTCAAAATAAAGTGCTTCACAGAGCAGGAGAGATGGAAACAACCAAACCTAAAATCACAAGTAATGAAATAATCAGATAATAAACAAACATAGTGGCTATTTTGAGCCGAGTGCCTCTGAGCCGTCGTAATCACCAGCAAATTGCTGTCATTTTTCAAATCACCGAGTAGTCTCTTTGGCATCAGTGATGAAACTATTCAAACGATGAGACTTGGACTAACTGCTCCGATTGTAATCCGTCAGTTTTAGATGTGTTAGTGTGTGTGTGTGTGTGTGTGTGTGTGTGAGTGTAAAGGCAAAGTACAAGCTTTGCACATAAAGACAAAAAGACGTCTAAAGCTGCGTTCACAGACAGCATGTTCAGATCAGTTTATCTGAACTCTGCAGCGTTTCCTCCTTCAGTTGGTTCGTTTGTCCAGGTGAGAACAACATTCAAACTCTGGTGACACCAAATAACCGACGAGACGCCTGAAAACGTCTCAGTCCTCTAACAAGAGAACTGTGGTGGTTTGTTAGGAGAGAGAATGGGATCCAACCAGCTACAGGAAACCACCCCAGAACACAAGGCATTATGGGTAGAAGAGAACTGTGGTGGTTCGTTAGGAGAGAGAACGGGATCCAACCAGCTTCAGGAAACCACCCCAAAACACAAGGCATTATGGGTAGAAGAGAACTGTGGTGGTTTGTTAGGAGAGAGAACGGGATCCAACCAGCTACAGGAAACCACCCCAGAACACAAGGCATTATGGGTAGAAGAGAACTGTGGTGGTTCGTTAGGAGAGAGAACGGGATCCAACCAGCTACAGGAAACCACCCCAGAACACAAGGCATTATGGGTAGAAGAGAACTGTGGTGGTTCGTTAGGAGAGAGAACAGAATCCAACCACCTACAGGAAACCACCCCAGAACACAAGGCATTATGGGTAGACTTGGTCAGTCTGGACTGATGCTCATGTTCAGATGTTTCTTCATGTGTTCTTGAACACCAGAGAGGAGCAGACAAGTCCATCATGGTAGATCAAGTTACAGACTGGAACCAGGTTGGTTTGGACTCTCTAACCTGGTGGGATGACAGGTTACCAAAACTCAACCAATCAACCAGCTGCTGGGGAGTCATGGGACTTCTGGTTCCAAGCCCTGTGATTGGTCGGCGTGAACCTGATACAAAAATACAATTTTTCCACTCTGGTTTATATCAAGAAAATGAACTATAGACTTGACTGCACCTGAAGACCTGTAACAGTGTTCAGGTGCTGTCCAAGAGGCCTCACCCCCCTCCCTCCCCCCTCCCCCTCCCCCTGACTCTGGGCCGTGGGGGGAAGTCTTCTTCTTCTTCTTCTCTCTGATGGTCTAGTTGCCTCGTCTTGTCTCTCTAAGCCGTCCAGAGATAACGCAGACGCAGCTTTGAAGCCGACCACCATACATCAGCCCCCCCGGGAGATAGCGCCTCAAAGCCAATCACACGGAGGACGGCTGAAACGAGCTGGCTGGTAGCGGTAGTGGAATTAGAGCCGGTGTTTTTTTTCCCTGCTCTTCATCCTCCAGTGTGGTTCGGTTTGATAGCGCTCCGGTTTCCATTAGGCGCCGGCGTCGTTCGGCTCCTGGCCCGCGCAATTAACACATATCTGCATCCCCCGTCCTTTCCATTAGCCGCATGCCACCGTGCTACTGATTTAATGTGATTGTGTGTGTGTGTGTGTGTGAGAAAGAGTTTGTAAGAGTGGAAGTGTGTGTGTTCTTTCACTGCATGTACTGTGCCTATATAGAAGTGTGTCTACTGTGTACGTACGTGCCTGCATGAGTGTGTGTTTGCATGCATGTTTACCTGCATGAAACTGTGTGTGTGTGTGTGTGTGTGTGTGCGTGTGTGTGTGTGTGTGTGTGTGTGTGTGTGTGTGTGTGTATTCAGTGTTAACCACATTCAGATAGAGCCCATTAGGGAGAAAAGTGCTGAAGAGTCAGAAGAGGTGTGTGTGGTGCCAGAGGGAGAAAACAACCAATCAGCAGTCGGGGAGGGAGGGAGGCAGGGGGGAGAGAGAGAGAAAAAGAAAGAGAGAGAGACTCAGAGAGAGTTGTGAGGGCAGAAAAAGAGGAAAGAAGGGAGAGAAAGACGGAGAGAAATAGAGAGGGACAGAAAGATGAAGAGAGAAGAGAGAAAAAAGAGGGAGGAGAGAGTTATGAGAGAGGATAAAGAGGGAGAGAGAGAGACAAAAGGGGTGAGAAAGAGAGAGAGAGAGAGACCAATTTGACAAAGAGAGAGAAAGTAATTGGAGAGAGAGAGGGAGGAGGGAGGAGAGGATGAAGGCCCATCTCTCTTTTGTAGTTAGCTCTGTGATGGTTAAAACAAAGAGCCATCACTCGCCGCTCTCCAGAAGTCAATTACCTCGCCGCCTCGCCGGCAGCAGTCACGCTCATCCAGCCGGCTACACCAATGAATAATGTCAAACACTTTATTAATTGTTCCACCGGGAGCTGAGGCTCTCGGAGAACCGAACCTGAGCAGAAAAAACCTGAAAAGTAAAAGGTTCTGGAGGAAGTGGGTTTTATAAACTTCTACGAGAATGAAAAAGAGAAGAAGAAGAAAAGAAAGACGGTAATGCTTTGACTGAAAATAGAAAAATGTAACTGGAGGGATAAAGAAGAAAATTAATGAATGAAAAGAAAGAAAGAAAGAAAAAATGTAGAAAAAAAATGAGGTGAAAGAAGAGAAAAAGGTAACAGAAATGGTGAGAAAAAAAGAGGAGAAAAGAGGGAAAGAAATAGTGACGACAAGAATGAAAAAGAAAAGATGGAGTGAGGTGAAAGAAAGGAAAAAGGGTGAGAGAACGAAAGAGTGAGAAAAAACGAGGAGAAAAGAGGGAAAGAAGAAAGGGACATATCTGAGATCCAAACCAACCAGAGTCCTTCTCATTGTGAGAGGAGGGGAAGTGTTGTTGAGCTACAGGAAACTGGCTGACTGCTATGTATGACAAGGTTGATGCGTGTGCACACACACACACACACACACACACACACACACACACACACACACACACACACACACACACACCCATCCTGTGAACACACATTCCCGCTCGTGCGCAGACAAAGGTACAGGCCGACACACACAGACACTAACACCGCCGGGTCAACGCCGCCGGGTCTTCACCTTTCCTGCGGTAATGCTAGCCTGGCTGAGGGTCAACACCTGGCCGAGGGTCAACACCTGGCCGAGGGTCACTGGCCGAGGGTCAACACCTGGCCGAGGGTCAGCTCGGAGGAGGACGGAGCCAATTTGTGGTTTTCTAAAGCTGGTTCAGTACGAAGGGGGGAGAGAGAGAGAGAGAGAGAGAGAGAGAGAGAGAGAGAGAGAGAGAGAGAGAGAGAGAGAGAGAGAGAGAGAGAGAGAGAGAGAGAGAGAGAGAGAGAGAGAGAGAGAGAGAGAGAGAGAGAGAGAGAGAGAGAGAGAGAGAGAGAGAGAGAGAGAGAGAGAGAGAGAGAGAGAGAGAGAGAGAGAGACTAGAAGAGAAGGAGAGAGAGAGACCCACTGAGGCAGAGAGACTAGACCATAATAATCGGCCTCAGCCGTTATCTGGTCAGCCTTCCCCCCGAGGCTGAAGAGGAGGCTGAACCTCTCTGGGCTGAAGAGGAGGCTGAACCTCTCTGTGATCTCCCAGGACTCCAGGCTCGTCATGCAGCCTGGTGGAAGGGAGTTTATTCCTCTTGAAACGTGATGTTGCTCTGTTTGTTTTTTTGTGCGGAGGAGAGGCAAGGTTGCATCCCACCATGTATAAAGCCTCTAACGATATCATTGGTGATTTGTTTGTTCCCTTCCTCCTCACCTCCTCACCTCCTCTGTTGTCCTCGGCCTCAGCCTCCGAACATCTGATCTCATTTATTTAGCATGAAATCCCCCGAATCACTCCTCCTCTTCCCTCTCCGTCCTCCATCCCTCCCTCTCCCACCTCTCCCCTCACTTTCCTCCTCCTCTTACTCCTCCTGCCCACTCATCTCATCTCTCTCTTCTCGTTCCCCTTCTCTCCTCTCGACCTCCTGCTCCTTCTCCTTTCTTTTCCTCCTTCCATCTTCCATCTCGCCTCCTCACCTCTCTCCCCCCATCCCCCATCTCCCTCAGCCTCACCTCCATCCCTCCTTACCAGTTCCAGCCTTGCTTGCTGGACAGTGAGTGTTTGTCCATCAGGGCGGTGAGTTTGAGCAGGGAGAGTTTCTGCAGCAGGAGGAACTGGGACACCGACTGGTTCTCCACTCCTGGACTGGGAGGCAGAGTGGGGAGGCTCTGCTCGCTGGACCAGTGGAGCTGCTGGCTCACTCTGTAAGTATACAGACACAAACACACAGATACCAGTCACATAAACCAGTAGAGTATCAAAACTATAGACCGTCTGGTGGCTGGTCTTACTCCAGCTTCAGAGCGGTGCCTGTTCAGTCTGGGTGATGCCAGAGGGAATAAAACCTCATTACTGCCGTCAGCTTCTACGACTTTGGTCTTTTTTCCTTGAGCTGATTTTTGTTTCTAACACATATTAGAACTCTGCTTACTGGATGGAGTAGATGTAGTTTTTTAAACATTACTCCTCCCGTTCCCCTGAACCTGATGTGGGTTCTCTTGTTTCTGTTATCGTCTCTTTCTCATGTCCCTCAACTTCCCTTTAACATGATGAAGCTACTCCCTCAACCCCGGTAGTGTCGGTCTCTTGCGTCACCCAGCCTCCCTCACCTGCTCCTGGTCTGCGGTGATCTGGTCTCCGGCTCTCCTCCATCCACCTGAGACCTTCTCACAGCTCTCTGGGTCTGCCTCCGCCTCCTCCTCCTCCGGACCCTGAACCTCCAGGTGGATGTGGCTGGGAGAGGAGGGCCGGGGGGAGGTGGCCGAAGAGCACTGGGCGTGGGAAGAGGAGGAGGAAGAGGAGGAGGAGGAGGAGGTGGTGGAGGGAGAAGAGGAGGAACCTCTCTGACAGTCGTCGTCCGATAGGCTTTCGGACCAGGAGGAGACCAGCTGTTGGAGGTTGCTGATCCTCTCCATGACGCTGTCCAGGGCTGAGAACACGTCCTCCTCCGCCATCAGCCGACTCACCTGGGAGATGAAAGCACTGATTGGGTTGAACTGATAGCATGATAGCATTGTTAGCATTGTTAGCATTCCTCATCGAAGCCAATGGTTAGCTTGACTTAATGACTTAACATGTCAGTTCAGAAACTTCTGTTCTTCCCAAGGAGAAACAACATTCACCGCTTCAAGAGGCTCGAGGTGTTACTCAGCTCAATAAGACATTTTCTTAAAATTGATGTTTTTCCAATTGCTTTATGAATTTTGAGTTACAGTTTGTTAGGATGTTGTGCAAATCTAATGACATCCTCATATGGTTGAAACCACGTCTTGACATCAAAAACGATTCCAGTTACAAAGGTTAAAACGCCTCATTCTCCAGCCAAAAAGGAAAATGACAAAGCAGTATTATTATATGTTATTATGAGTCCAGTATTTTGGATCTCAGCTCTCTAGTTTTTCTATTGTGAAAAAGTGAAATGTCAATTACAGGCCACCATAAGCCGTGCCAGAGACCTGCCGCCGATAGAGGTCGATAAAAATAATAGATTACTTAATAGCCTTTTTAAAAAGTGCAATCCAAATAAAATAGATAATAAATTATGATTGATAATAATGAAAACATCATGTGACCCACCTCCGTCTCCTCAGCCATCCTCTCTGCATCACTACCACTTCCACCGCTGCCTCCTTTGCTTCCACAGAGCTGCTGGTCGGGCACGTTGTCGTAGATACTGACCCGGTGGTCCGGCGGCGCGGCAAGGGGGCTGGGCACGCCAACGTCACAGGAAGAAGAAGAAGAGGCGTCCTTGTTATTGGCCACTGGAGACGCCGTGCAGCGGCGGCAACTGTGTCGCCCCCGGTAACCGTGGAAGCTTCCGGTCCTCCAGTTCACGGAGGTGCTGTCGATGATGGGGGCGAGGACGGCGTCTTTGTGCGTGAGGGAGGTGGGGAAGGTTCCCGGTTTGTGTCCGTCGGGGATCTGGAACACCAGGCTGTCGTGGCTGCTGTTGTTGTTGTTGTTGATTTGGTTCCTGTAGTCCTGAAAGGGTGAATGGATGGATGAGGGAAAGGAAGGAAGGAAGGAAGGAAGGATGGGACAAAATAATAAATGTTTGATTGAATTTGTGTAACTTTTTTCTAAAATACAAAAAGCAAAAAATATGTCCATGCATCGTTTTTAGCAATCAATTTTCAATCCTATTTTTTTTTTACACGCGGGGTATCCATTAAACAGTTAATTCAATTTGCATGGCCTTATGGGAGAAAGAAAGTGAGAAAGGAAGGAAGAAGGGCCGAAGAACCAAGGAACTGAAACGAACACTCGCCGGGTGATGAATCACTAAGGGTCATCGGCCAGCAACGTTTTGAGATGATGGTTGAACTCAGTTATATTCAGTCTTTGCTCTTGTCAAACTTTGCCCCTGCTGGCCACCGTACCCTCCTTCTGACCCAATCAAATCAAAGCAAAACAACCAAACAGGCTCCTGATTGGCTGCCTGTTACACTGCTCTGCAGAAAGCAACAACATCTGCAACATCTGCAGGTTCCTCCGGTTTGCGTTCTGGATGTTAACTAGGCGAGGAGGAGTGAGGCCACGAGAAGACAAAATAAAGACGAAGACAGAAAGGGGACTAACCTCTGTGCCCCTGTGGAGCAGCAGCCCCTGGTTCTGGTGGTCCAGGTTGTTGCGTGGCGTCCCACCGCTAACACCAACGCCGCTGTTGGTCCGTTTACAGTTGCTCCTGACCCGGGTGACCGGGCTGGGCGTGCTGACGGTGCTGCTGCTCCCCGAGGGGCTGGTGCTGCTGCTGCTGCTGCTGCTGCCGGTGTGGGGCGAGGAGGGTGACGAAGAGGCCTGGCTGCCGGGCCTCCCCTGCAGACTGGGGGAAAATCGGTAGGACGGGTATTATTGTTAAAGCTGCACTGGACAGTATTTTCATGTAAAGATCCTGTTTTATCAGCATGAATCACAGAGTGGGGTTCAACAGAGGAGAGCATCCCATTCCTCCTGACTGATTCACCCTGTTGAGGTCAGGTATGGATATTTCTCGATGAATTGAAATGCTTGTTAGCTACATTTCCATCATAACATACACCTATTTAAAATTTCTCTGGTTGTGGCCCAGAGGCTGGAGTTTATTCATTTTGAAGAATCTGAAATTTGTGGCAGCAGTTTTGAACGTCTGAACTCTTCTGAACAGTCCCTCCCCCCAACATCCTGTTTCAACTGGAAATATGTTGAATTACGGAGGCAAAACAGCATCAAAATGCCGTTTCCTTGTTAGAGCAAAATACAAAAGGTGTCTCTTGAACAGCAGCAGGCGCTCCGCCCAGAGAAACTCCAACAGTAAGTAAACCAAACCTGCAATAAAAACTAAACTGAATCAGAATAAAACAAAAAATATAACAAGTGAACAAGTTCAGTATTGTTGGTAAAACAAACTGATGAGTAACATGAAGGTGTAACACAAAGCATCATCACCTTGCCGGGCACTGCAGCCTCCCCAGCCTGTCCTCCTCCGCGGACCCCTCCTGGACCAGGACCGGCCCGCTGATGACCAGCCTGGCCCGGCTCCCGGTGTTACTACCGCCGGGGGGGAGCAGCCTCAGCTTCTCCATCTTCCTCAGTAGACTGGGGCCCTTCTTCCTGGGCGGTTTGTCCGGGAAGCAGCGCTCGGCCGCCAGGCTACCGCCACCTCCGCCGGGGGAGGGGGGTCCACTGAACGAGGTGTCCAGGGACGGGGTCTTGTTGGCGGAAGAGCAGCGGGAGGAGCTCCTGCTGGTCTCCTGGTCGTCCGTGGTGCTGATGGTGGAGACGCTGGTGGAAGTGGAGGTGGTGGTGATGATAACGGGGCCTCTGCGGCTCTTGCGCCGCCCCTCGTGGCCCTCGCTCTCGGTGCTGCTGGAGCTGTGGATGGAGCAGACGTCATGGCGGTCGCCGACGTCACACAGCGACACTTCCCGCGGCGCCGTGGGGCTGTCGGCCGAGCGGAGGAAGTCCGAGGCGGAGTCGAGGCGTCGCCAGCGTCGCGTCCGCCTGTCGTAGGTCCATTTGGGGCTGATGGCGCAGGAGTCTTCCTCGTCCCAGTCCTCTCCCTGGGGGTGGACGGGGATGGAGACAAAGATACAAAGGGTATTGTAGTGACACTTTGGCATACAGAGGATGGGATTTCTAGGCATGCTCAAAAACTTGAAACTTGAAACTTCACACAAATTGTTATCATAGTTATAAAAAACAGAAAGATCAACAATGCCCCCGAGACAGAGAGTGTGTAAAACAAACATCAGCATGATTTAACTCTCACTAAGTTCATATTTTCTCCTGCAGCTCTTCCCTTCCTCCCAGGGAAAAACTACTGAGACAAGTAGGGGGAAGAGGAGGGAGACCTATCGCTTCGCTATCAGTCAAAATCGGTGGATGCTTAACAAGGGGATTCGGTGGTGCAACCCCCCACTCCCCCCCAGCTCCCACCGGCTGCTCCAGCGGACGAGGCCCGCCACGTCGGAGCGTCTCGCCGCTCGCTCACTCCACTCACCCTCCTCTTGGATCTCCTCAGCTCCAGCCTCATCTCCACAGACTTGTTTAAAGTGCTTAACCTCCTGGATGGAGGAGAGGAAGAGGAGAGGAGAGAGTGAGGTGGTTAGACCGGCGGTGTAACGGAGAACCAGGTAGATAAGCCTCCACATTGTATTATCATCACTTTATGTTATCATTATTACTACACAGGAACACTTCGCCTGGAATCCACAATCAGACATCCACTTTTGAACAACCTGGAGCCTCCTCTTACAAAATGATTCATAGCAACAAAAAAAACTAAACTATGGTACTTTTTGAAGGATAGTAGGTGCTGTGACCCGAGTCCTTCATTGACAAAATCAATTTATAGCATTTTGGAAATTAACTGTTCCTTTAGACACACACACACACACACACAGCCATATTGCTGAGGCAGGGCAGTGGTGAAGTGTTACCTGCAGAGCGACTCGAGAGCGTCCTTATCCAGGAAGTGGTGATCGCTCTTTGCCCACTCAGTGTCGATGGGGAACCTGCAGTCTGACGGGCAAACAAGACAAATGAAACAGTGGCGGTCGGGGACGCCACCGAACCGTCGCTTAGCACACACTTGGATTTACTCTGCATCATCTGGGTTGATTCTGCAGGATTAACAGCTCATATTTACCTTTGAACAATTGCACGTACTGAGGGAAGCCGGCTGCCCTCAGCCAATCACAGGCCTCCTTGGCTTCGATCTCTGCAAACAGCGAGAAGGAAAACAACATCCAGTTTAATTATGATCATTTCACGCTCCGCCCGTTTCAAGAGGGCAAATATTTGCACTTAATCAGTCGCCTGTTTAAAGTTTAATTACATTTGCATTCGGGTTTAAAAGAAAAAACAGAAACACATTGAGGGAAAAAATGTGAAGTGGCGGCCCCCCGACATCTAGACGCTATTAATTATCTGTGACTCTTTGGAAGAGGCCGTTCTAATTAGCGCTAATTGGCTGACTGGGGGGCCTGGGGGGCCTCGGGGGCCCCGAGACAAACACAACAGAGGTTTTGGTCTCATGGAGCTCTGTCGCTCTCTCTGACACCAACTCTCATCCGTCCATCCTCCGTCCGTCTGCCTCCAGCCTCTGAAGCTGCAGCATGAAAGAGTAACGTCAGGGACAAATGGCAGGATAAAACGAACGCACCCACTTTTTGTTAAAGTGGTCGCTGTCTCGTTGAGCACATTGGAAAGAAACGCACGCAAATGTGTGATGATGATGGAGGTGTACACGCCAAGACGCCCCCACACACACACACACACAAACACACAAACCTACACATTTAGAAACACACATGCAGGACGTGCACAAGAATACCTGTCTCTGGCTTAGAGCGATGGAAAAATCATCTGTGGAGAAGGTGATTCAGGTTTAATCTCAAATATCGCCATGTGCATTTCTTTGTTTTTGACGTCAGCTGACACTAAAGAACCAAAACAACCTGCTCAATAAGACTCCATTCTTCTGGGGGGATGTCTTTGTTTTCTGACGTTCAGGAAGTCTCTGTATTCAACCCTTCTTATTCTTTTTGCGACATTTCAAAAGGTTGCTTAAAGTCCGCCTGACAGCTGGATGGAAACGCAGCTTATGATGCCCGGAGGCCCCGAGGGGTCAGGAGAGAAGACGTCTGGGTGGCGGCGCTACACAGAGATAGATGGCTCAGACATGTAAACACCGGAGGACGCTCAGCAAATCGTCAAAATGGCAGAGAACGAGAAAAACAAGGAGGGAGGAAAAAAAATGAACGACAGAGATACACAGCAAGCAGCGGTAATACCAACAGCCGGCACCACCTGGTTAAGCATCTGACTGCTGAGCTTATTTTCCGGTGTCAGGATCGAGATGTGACATTTCAGATAGGAAGGGGATCAAGTGTGCTGTCTGAGCAGCCTGAGGAGCTGTAAAGCCGGGGATATGGGGATATGGGGCTCTGCTGGATTCAGGGCCCTGAACCCAGCGAGGCGCCGATACCGCTTCTCACCGCCGATTCAATCCATTACTTTTAGACTGTTAGCTTGTGGTCGTGAGGGTCGCTAGTTGGGTAGGAGAAGGGGGCTTCGTGATGGAAAGGTTGCAAGGTTTGAATCTGGGACCTGCTGGGGAAATGAACGAGAAGTGCTCTACCCTCGACTGACTCCATCTCTGTGCCCTCGGGCAAGGCACTTCATCCCTAATGATTCCAGTGCAGATGCTCAGTGACCAACGGTAGAGGACTGTGGTAGAGGACTACACTGTGCTGTGCTCAAGGGCGTACACGCTCAGTCAACCTTCCCTGGGTAAGAAAAGATTAAAGGGGCTCAGTATCTTGATGCTGCACGAGGCGTCTTTGCACGGTGGCGCCTCCAAATGGCAACGGCAGGTAACTGCTTGAAATGTTTTGATTCGTCACTTCCTGTGCGCGGAGAAGTGACCATACCGGACACCAGAATTTCTTCTTTAACCCTGGGTAAAGTCTCTGACAGGTAAACCCTCTTTTAGCCTGTTGTCAGAAAGACATCCGCTACCAGTCTCAGTATTGGTGCACCTGAAAATCGACGCTAAGGTTGCCAAAGAGATGCAGCAAGTCTCTGATGGCAGAAAGGCAGGTAGAAAGCACAATAAACATGATATGGAGAGAAACCTAGAGTCAGTCACAGGCCTGAAAATGACCCCGAAACATGACATGAATGATGACGGAACAAACGACTCTCCACCTATCAGAAAGCAACAATGAACTTTGGTCCACCCGCCTCCGCAGCCTCACGAAGACTCACTCAGACTCTCCTCGGCTCAGCCTTGCGTAAGCATGACTGTGTCCGCGGGGCTCCTGTTTCCTTTTCCAAATGACTCGCCTCTGAGGAAGTTGTGCTTTGGGGCCTCGGGTCTGATAAGAGATTTGGACGTGTGATTGGAGTGGCCCCGCCCTCCCAACGCCAGGAAGGGGGTGGGGGTGGTGAGGTTACGTGCTCGTTGGACCGTGTGTTTGGACACTGCGGCTTTCACTTCTGCAGTCATTACTATTACTTGCCTGCAGTGTTGGTAATTCAGGAGTATGAACTTCTTCTATTGCTGCAATCTCTGGATAAGAGAGCCAGTGAAACGCGTACAATTTAACCCTCTGAACCCTGGGCAGGATGTTTTGCATTATGTTAAAAAAATCACCAAAATTAAACCGTTGGTCAGAGCTCGATGCTGTAAAAAGCAAATAATTCTGTGCACTTTCGCGCAACTGGAGATTGCTTGTATGCTTACTGTTGCGGTATCGGTCACGTCAGGAAAAATAAACGCATCTAAGATAAAAATGATGAGATTTCATCAAAAATCACCTGATTCCACAAGCATCAGCAGAGGAACCCTGAAGGCTACCACTGACATTTTCAGGGACGTCGCAACAATTCCTTGAATCTTGACAAGAGCTAAATGCCTTGGTAACTGGAGCCTGAAAAGATCCTGAAAACGCCCAGAAAGTGTTCAGAGTGTTAATGTAAAGTCATAAAATATGCAGCCAGGATGTTCATAAGTTCATTGTTCCCTTTTGACAGGAGCCAAGTGTTTTTGTTACCTCTTGGGGTGTCGAAGAGAGGGGTGCCTTATGAAGCTGGATTTCCACCTACCTGTAGCATGTGTGCTACACTTGACATAACATAACAAGCACACTGCTGGTAGGTTGATGGTTCATGTGCTGTGATCCATGAGCTGGATTGCATTTGCTTCCATAATACTGAGATCAAATTAGACATTTGAGATCTTCCTGAGGGTTTTGGCTCTCAGCTCTTGAGTGTACGTGACAATCCAGTTATTGAACCTGGGGTTATTGGGTTAGGGTATTTTTCAGAAAAGGTGACACAGTGCATCTATTAAAGTGTTAATTAAACTTGCCTAACTAGTAACTTAACGTTCGTTTTTCAATTCTTGCAAACCGTTATTAGTTACTAGTCCTAGCGTTGGCCCCTCCAGGCCCCTCCAGGCCTCTGTGACCGCAGACATCTTTAACTGAGTCAGCAGACGGGGGAAAACCATCAGAGAAACGAAGGAAGAGAGATACATCGCTCCCCTTTGACAGCTGACATACCACTGATCTCCGACTCCAGATCTCCAGAGCCCTTCAAAAGCATCTCACAGGAATGCAAGCGGAGCAAAGACTGTGGCCCTTTTCTACTCCCGGGCCATGCGATGTTTAGTGGTGCGTAGAAGTGGTGTGAAAGCCTTCAAACGTCGGTGAGTTTAAACTTAAATACTGAACACTCTGGCGGCCGAGGTGAGCCGGTTTGACGGACAGTTGGCTGAAGCTCTCATCCAGAGAGAGCAGATCTCCAGTAAGACACATGGCTTTTGATTTGATATTAGCTGATCCCTCAAACCACCGGGCCACCTTGCCACCAATAACATACAGGTGCATTTTGTGGCATTTTGTTTTTTTTTATCTAAAACACCTTGCAGTACCATGAGTGCATCCTGATAGCGAGCCGGAGTCAAACCCCCAACCCCGGCAGTGTTAGTGCACACAGACACAGAGGAAGAAATAGAAAGTCCAGCTAGATGAGTAGAGCAAAAGAAGTAGAGGAAGAGAGTAAAGGCATGATGTCATGGCCTACGAGCTCCTTAAATTTCCCAAGAACAAATTTGACCTAATTAGATTTTGAGTTATGACCCTAGCACAGCGACAAAGGAAAAAACACTCCACCTGTCAGAAGGGAACAATGTGGTCACGGACAGCCTGGCTGCACATTCCATCACCGATAGCCTAGCCCTCTTATCCAACGCAACTTGCAGTGATTGCAGCAATACAGGAAGCTCAACTTCTTAAATCACCAACGTTGCAGGCGAGCGATAGTAACGAGTGAAAAGGTCAAAGCCGCAAAAGCCGGACAGCTTTTACTAAATGTTCTGGCGTCACTGTATCACTGTGGATCCACTTATCTGTGTTCCTAGAAGCTCCATGTGTAACAGAAATGATCCAAACATAAAAAAGGATGATTTTTTTTGTTCAGGGGATTGAACTTCCTGTCTTCATGGGAAATTCTCATCATTCTAATACGCTGGACGTGCTTTTTACAGGAAACAAACAAAACAAAACAAAAAAAAACTAAGATGTATTTGTATGTATGTATGTATTTTAGAACTATGATGTATTTGAAGACTTTATTTTGAAGAAGTAATGCTCACACTGTAACCGTAGTTGGTGTTTCATTCTGCCGGCGGACAGCGTGAACCAGACCAGCCGGTCGGTCAGAGATGCCTCGCTTTATATGGACAAGTCATAATTGCCACCATGACAGCGACGGTGACATTAAAGAGGAGCCTGCGCTTTGTCACGGTGAGGAAAACAATCCCACCTAACACCGACGATGGAACCAGATCTACACACACACACACACACACACACACACACACACACACACACACACACACACACACACACACCTGCACCACCATGTCTCAAAAAAATTTGTGATTTGAGCACAAACTCTGAAATGCAGATCACACGTTGTGGTTGCACGAACGATGTTTCGGTTCCGTTCCTCCACCAAGAAAGAGTTACGTGGTAGCACTGACTGGACACGCCACTTTCATGTGTTCGTCATGTGAAACGTTTAGCAATCGGTTCAGGTCAGGTCAACTAAAACAACTGTGGTTAAGGTTAAATAAGAAAAACTTCCCTCCCAGTAGAAAACCTGAGTTGGGAATTGAACCCGGGTCGTTTGGGTTGAAGGTGAACATCTCCGCCACCCGACCTCCACACCCTCACTTTGCACCGCGCTGTTTCGATGTCAAACTACTTCCTGTTTCTAGTTGCATCTCCTCCATGTGGTCCTTTCTCTCACTTTTTGTGCATGGAGGATGTTCTTTGCATTTAAGACATAGTGCTCATTTCAGGAATTTTTATGAACCAACCAGGTTACACACACGCACACGCACACGCACACACACACACACACACACACACACACACACACCAAGCATGGCTTAACTCACTCCATTCCTCCTCAGCCACAGTTGGCAGGTTACGGTTGAGCATTAGCTCATAGGTACAATCATCACTGTTGCCCCTCCGTTGCTAACAACACTGTCTGTCCGTCGCTTCATGCCAGTGGAAAGACGGCTTCACCGAGGGGTGAGTTAGTATAAACACTCTCAGGTTACCACAAAGCTAACTGGAGGACTGAAGGGGTTTTCTAAGAACCCGATGTGACGCAGCACAATGTGCAGGTCCGTGGGCAGGAAGCCAGCTGAACCAAGCCAAGCCACGTGCTCAGTGGGCTGCATTTAAAGGCAGTTTTGGAGCACTTGACCAAATTGACCAAATTTTTTGATTCACCTGCCAAGGGCTGGTAAACAAAAACATGTACCTCCTGAAAATGATTTTCCCCAGCCAGAATAATTGATTTTGAAATATGTCTGTGGCGGACTGGAGGGAGGGTGGGGTGAGACTTAACCGGCTGCGGCCAATTAAGCCTCCCCCCACCCTCCCTCCAGTCCGCCACAATGTCACACTTCCTGTTTGCCAGGTGTGTGAAACATTCAATAAAGAGACGACAGCAGATTAAGAGTTTTCATTTAAAACTAATTTCTCAAACAATGAATCTGTTTTCTTTTCTTTTTTCTTCGTCGAGTGTGACCACTTCACTTTGCGTCACTTTGCTCTATCAGAAGTTGTGGCTTGTGGCTTGTGGGCGTTTCAGCGGGTTTGTTCTGGACAAACATCTGAGCAAATTCTCAGTTTCTTTAACATTGTTAGTTTATGGAGAACTCGTTTGTATTTTCTTCATTTCATTTTTCCCCAATGTAATCCATAAGCATACATATGGAAAACGTACTCTTGAAATTTTGCTTTACTCTCGTTCGCTAGCTAGCTTAGTGGCTACAGCTATTTGGATGCGATGGGATAGTTAGCCTAGCAAGCTAGCCTACCAGAGCTACAATTAGCAGCTTTTTGCCCAAATGTGATTGGTTACTGAACCACAACCATCGTGCTCACTTTCATAATAATAAGAATAACTGTTTCATAATATTACACTCTTGCGTCACTTCCTGTCCCATCATGCCGTGCACAAAGACAATAGACAATGAATGGAGGCGAACCGTTTGCCTCATGAACTTGAGTCTGGTGTGCAACTACAGTGAGAGTATCCGGAGGGGAATTTTCCTTTAAATTTGCAGTTCAGTTATCAATAGGACACGATCAGGTGGATCAGGTGAAGCTGTGATTCCTGATTGATCTCACTGTTAAATCCACTTCAGTCATGAAGGGCAGAAGGAGATGAAGAGGGTTTAGTCTCTTGACAGTCATGCACAGGGAATCAGAATGAGGTGAAACTCAACAGCAGTATTAGTATTAGTAGTATTTTGAGTGTCTGTCACTACAAAAACACACAAGTAAACAACGCCGGGGTTAGGAAGTGACACATTACATGTAACGGTGTGATTACCTGTAACTGTGGTCCATATAATAGAAAATAATTTTAAAAAGTACAATCATGTTACAGATACTTTCTGAAAATAAGCAATTCGTTTTTGGATTACTTACAACTTAACTGGTTTAAGTAACACTGACTGGATTTTGGACACAAAGCAACATGAATTCAACTCAAAGTAATCAAGTTACATGACTGAGTAGGAGTTTTCCCGTAGTGATTATAATTTCTCCATAACAGCATTTTAAAGGTAACCTTCTGATCCCTGCACCCCACACACATTCAGACTCATTCCTACGCCCTCCCCACCATAGAAATAGCCTTTATTCCACTATAGAGTTTTAAACAACGCCCACTATGTCTTCAGGCCCACAAACAATAAAGACTTGTTGAGGCTGGAGCGTTTTGAATTCCTTTTTTGTTCTTTCCGTGAATCAAGACAACCCTTGTGATCGCCGCTAACGCTGTAATGTTATTCCACATTTAAAATATCTGCTGAGCACGAGAGGCTAAATGCCATTCCAGCCTCGCACGTCCTTCACCACCCGTTAGGGCTGATCTTCAATTAATTCAACCAGAGCCACTCAGGAGAACCTCATGAAGCAGCCCAGGCACCGTGTTGAGTCTCATCTAGACTCAACCTACCAACACATTACATTACATTACATTACATTACAGTCATTTAGCAGATGCTTTTATCCAAAGTGACTTACAATAAGTGCATTCAACATAGGTAGGCAAGAAAACTACTAGTCACCAGAAATCGTAAGTGCATTTCCTTCCTAAAGCAACTAAGAGCATAACTAGTGCTAAGGTAAAAGTGCAATAAGTTAGCTACCTACTTTTTCTTAAACAAATGAGACAAATAAGAAAATCAAATAAACAAGAGCTAAGACAAATAAGTGTATCAAATAAACAAGAGCTCAGACAAATAATTGACGACAAATAGGCAAGGCTAAGAGGAAGGGTCAGGGTAGTGTTTCTTGAAGAGGTCGGTTTTCAGCCTGGGTTTTCAACACGCTCGTTAAGGACCACTCATTAAGCTAATTAAGCAATCTCGTTACTGCCATTATGACATCACAGTGCTCCGTCATCAAAAACATAACACAGGTTTGAGAGGTCGATCATTTCCTCACCTCCCCTGACTCGTCCCTGTCTTTCACAACAACACACCAACTGTAACTCAACAGATACTCACTTGTGATCAACATGTTTCTGAAGTGGCCTTGGCTGCAGCAGACTTTACCAAACCTCCATGTCACCCTTTAAAACTTAATGTGGAATCAGAGAGAAAAAACATCCCTACACAAGATCAAAAGTCATAAATCCACCGTGATCAGTAGAGTCCAGTTGTGTTGGTCATGTTGGGCATCATGTTAATGAAGGCATTGTTGAACATTTCCCCTCTCCCCTACCACTCCCCTTCCTCTCCCCTGGACCAGACCATCTGAACTCAACGGGGGGGGGGAGGTTCCTAAAAATAACCTGAAGGATAATAAGCATCAGTGTGCGGACGCCTGCTCAGTTGGACTGTTTGTAAAAATGACTCAGAATTTCTTTGACTTCTTGCAACCTGTCAGAAACCACGGATCGGCAGGGCAACGTTTAAAACCCAATGTGCAACTTTTAAAAGTTGTTGACCGTCCCCATGAGGGAAATGGTGCATCCCGGAGCTCACTGCCCACTTGGTACAGGAGTGACCATGCATTTCCACTGGGGCAGTAACTGGCTTTGAGGGTAATAAGTGTTTTTTCTCCTGCAGTTTATAAAAAACGACCATTTTAAAATCGTCCATTCAGATGAAATGAGGCCGGTGGTGAAAGCTACCGGTCCAACCGATATTCTGCTCACCCCCCCGCATCACAACCCTCAGATGGTGCAATTATGAGGCACCAACATGGGAAGGGAGTAAGGGAACTAACACTGAAACACTTCCACCAAGGCCCAACATCTCTGAGATCAGCGCTATGCTTAGCTCTCTGACCCTCTAATAGCTGTTTGGTGGAGGTGGAGGTGGGGGGGGGGGGTGGAAATGAAAGACAGATAGCAAACTGTGCTAAAGACTAATAGTTTGCCTTAATGCATTAGGATAGATAAAGTTGCCTTAATAGTCTGTGGTACCTCAAGGTGTCATCTAGATCCAGTCCAAGGTAGACCATTAGCGTTAATGGCTTTCCATTTATTGCGTAGGTGTTTGATTATGGGCTTTTAAATGTGAAGAACTCCGAGGAGAGACAACGGGCTCGCCTGCTTCACTACATTAACTCAGAAAGTTGGATATGTAAACAACTAATGGACTTTTTCACAGTCGAGAGAGAGAGAGAGAGAGAGAGAGAGAGAGGGAGAAAGAGAGAATGGAGGAAAAGAGTCATGCTGTCTTCTCGCTGAAAGTCAGACGCATCAAACAAAAACGGTTGTGTTCATTACATTACCCCCCCCTCCCCGGGCTCAAGTTGTCTTGGACTCATTTGAAATGGTTTTTTTCCGAGACAATGGTTGACCTTTGACCCGGTATTTAACAACAGGAAAAAGCACCAACACCGAATAACGCAGCCAGTCAAGGAAATGGGTTAGATTAGGATTATTTTGTACCTCATACTGAGCATGCTCCTCTTCAGCAACGCCAGTTAAAATGATGCTTTCACTCCCCTCAGAAGACCCTGTCCTGGAAGTCTTCTAGATCTGGTTTATTACTGGCCAGAAGAGTTATTGCATTGACACATGGTTAGTAAGCTAAAACTAGTAGATGGTTCACTGAATGATCACCCCTAGAAGAAATTACCTTTGTGAATAAAGATAAACAACTGCTTTTTGACAGCATGTGGGCCTCCTTCATACATCACATGGAGAATACCGACTCAACCCAAATGATGGACTCTGCATGTAAGTGTGTATCTAATGAGACGTTGAGTGGATTATGTTAGACAGAGAAACTTTTATTTTCTGTTTTTATTTGTGTGTGTGAGTGAATCTGTTAGTGTGATGGTCTTTATGTTTTCATCTATGTAACATTAGATTGTTATTAAAATGTTAACAGACAAGAAGACCCTGTCCTCACAACTCACCAGTCTGATGATACTTGATGTAGACTGTGAATTGAAGTCATAAAGATTTATGTCAGGCTGGATTGAGTTGGGTTCCCCTCCACCACATCCCTGATTTTGGGTCCTACATTATTGTTTAAGCCAAAGTTTTATTCTTTCTATTTCTCTCTCTCTTGCACCTCTGTCTGTCTCCATGTCACTCGTCCACTTCCCTCTCTCACTTTGTAAATCACAACTATCATTACGTCGTCTCGGTGTGGCTGTTCTCCAGAGCTGCCCTCTCACCTCCCCATAAAAAGGAAATCTTCCTCCTCGTGAACCCGTCTGCTCCTGATCTCTTCGTCTCCATACGGCGCCGAGCCACCGGGGCGTGAAAGCGCCGTGTCACCGCGGTGTGTTCACGGCCCTGATCGATTTATCTACTTCACTGGGAAACAGCGGAGGTAACACCGAGGCTCTGAAGGCAACCAAAAGAAAACCAGTCCACGTTACGTTACACTCTTTTTTTGACAAGTTAGCTGAGAGTTGGAAAGCTTATCGTGCCATATGGGTCTCTATATCTACATCACACAGGAAAAATCACTCTCTCCCACGCGTTGCTGCAGAGCATTTCACCACAAAGCATCATGTCCAGCAATGTTACAGACATGATAAAAAAGGGACATTAAAAGTGTAAGTATAAAAAGTATAAAACAGTACAAGTATGAAGTATGGTTAAAATGCAACCGTAAAATGAAAAATAAAAACATCAGATGAATCCGCGTGCCACTGGATGAACTCCAACATGCACAGTGGCTAAAACAAGCTGTTCATTTTGGAGAAACAGGGTTCTCACTGGACACCACTGATGTGCATGTATGTGTGCAAGTGTGGGTGCATGAGCATGTGGGTTCTGTGTGTGTGTGTGTGTGTGTGTGTGTCCCAACAATATAACTTCATCCCCCACAGCAGCAGCTGTTACGAACAGACTGGCCAGCAGTTCTCCCTTCCATCAGTTCTACTGCCGGCGTTGTATCCACCACGCTATGTTACAACTGTGATTCACGTTAATGGGAGGCATGTGCACCTTCCTCCCAGAGCCAAGAGCACACTCTAAAAAGGAAAAGGACCTCGAAGAACATTTAGGGGGGTCTTCAGATTGCAACCGTAGGGGAACCTGAGAAGGATCCCTGAGGAACCCCTTGATGAGATGTTCATGGACCCTGATGATACTGCATGCACCCTGCAGCTATATATCCTCTACTACTGCAACAACCGGTGCAGCCTATTCTTTTTCAAAAACTGTAGACAGCGATGAACTCCATTCCCACCATGGGACCTCTACATCTGAGTGAGGTTCTTCAGGGGAACTGTGTTCTAGTGAGGAACCCTGATGAACCCCTAGTTTTCAGAGTGCATGAACAGATTGGAAGCTGGTCACGTGGACTTGAGGCAGTTTAATGGAAAAGCATATGTGCCTATGTTGCTATATCCATTTCAGAAAAAAGAAAATCATTACTCAATAACTCAAAAGAGTAGTTTCAACTTCTTCACATCGTGGATTTTTCATTTTAGAACAAAACTCTTTAATTACAACTGAAAGATTGAACTGGTGCTCTTATCCAGAGTGACATAAAATAAGTGGCTGTGAGATTTCTTGGAGAGGCTGAGTGAGTCACATGTCGTCCACCAGGAATGATGCAGTTCCCCTTTGGCCAATCAGTAAACAACATGTCACCTTGTTTAGACCTGTAACTGTAGCGCCCCCTTTGGCCAATCTGAAAATGCCAGAACAAAGAGACATTTAACTTTTGTCCCCGACGACCCGGATTCAATTCACATCTCATGCAAAGAGGTTTTCTACGGTGAGTGAAGTTTTCATTTTCAGTGAAGGTTTTTTAACCATGACTAAACCTTAACCTGTTGTTTTAGTTGCTTACACCAACTCTGAATTACTAAAAGGTGTGTCTTCTAATGCTAGTTGCCTACAGGCACTTCAACATGCTGCGTGCTAACGTGTTAGCATGTGTATCTAGAGATCTAGATGTCTACCAGAGACACAAGAGATGGTTTTACTTCTGTCTTAACACGTTAAAGGTAAGTCGACCAATTTCTCAAGTAGTCGGTGTAATCCTGAACGTTGTAGTTGCCTAAGCCTTGAGGAGCTAGCTAACCTTTTCATCAGAATGGTCCAGTTCATACCGTTGTCACATGATCCTAGCGGTGCAGGAATGTGATCTTCACATTATTTGTTTCTACAACATGATTTCAGATTTCAGACTCTTTTCACAAAAGTTTGCAAGACTTAAGACTGAAAGCATTTTCCTATTTATGGAAATACTAAATAAAAATGATATTTTTCTGACCAGCTTTGTATAAACTTCTTCAACTAAAGTAATTAAAGACGCGCGCCGAGCCGAACGCCCCCGAACCTCCGACGCTCCTCGCTCCTCGCTCGGCCCTTAGAAACAGACTCTCTCTCCTCGCTGCTTTCACAGGTTACGCAAGACTGCATTTCCTTTTCCCATGCAAGAGCCAGGTGGGCGTCAGAGGAAGAATCCAACAATACACTCAGAGGATGGGAGTTTCTGTGTGTGTGTGTGTGTGTGTGTGTGTGTGTGTGTGTGGTGATGTATTTGTGTGAATATGTGAGTACAGTATGTGTATTTATGTCTTTTAGTGCGTGTAAATGTGTGTCTGTAGTGCATATGTGTGCCATGCATTCAGTGTTGTGTTGTGTGTATGTGTGTGTGTGTGTGTGTGTGTGTGCGTGTGTGCGTGTGTGTTTGAGGGAGTCTACAGTATGTGAGGATGTGAAGTGTTTTGTTTACTCTCATAAGCTTCGCCCCTGTTTGTCTATCTTCACTGCCGCTTACGTGTGTGCTTTTGGGTGTGTACATGTTTGAATTTATGTTGCGTGTGTGTGTGTGTGTGTGTGTGTGCGTGTGCGTGTGCGTGTGCGTGCACGTGGTCTAATCTGAATCCAGCTTCAGATACTTAGGGGCTGGTATTTCCGATGCAGCAGGACAGGAAGCGGCCTGCTCTCTAGAACTGCATGTCCCTCCCACTGTAGAGGCACTACAAACCCTATCACTTCATCTGTGTGTGTGTGTGTGTGTGTGTGTGTGCGCGTCATTCAGTGTGTGCATCTCTGCATTTGTGTATGTATGTCTTTTCCTTCTCCCTGAAACCAGAAGGGGCTAAGACGTCTTTGGCAGTGAACACCATGTTTCCTCTCCAACAGTTTGTGGCGCTTCACTCTTGAACAGGATGAGTTATTATCGACAACACTGTGTCATCAATAGAGGGGGTTGAAGTGACACAATGCTCCTCCTGGAGGCCATATTGGAGGTCGACAGCTCAACGCATCACTTGGCCGTCTCGGCAGAATTCAATCGACGTGATTCGTTTTTGTTTTTGACTTTGAACTTTGATCATTTCATCACTGATTGATTAGCTAACCATAGTATCGGTCAGCTAACCGTCACGGTCTTGTTCACGGTGTCTGTTTCATCAAGTTAAACTTGTTTATTTGTTTATTTGTTTATTTATTTCAGCTGTTTATTTCTTTATTTGAGGTGTGCAGTATGTGACAAATAAACTACTTGAACTTGAACTTAAGCTATCAGTTACATCACATTGAGATCGACGTTGCTGAATTAACCTGAGAGTTTAGTGTTTCACGGGAACGTACATTTGGAAATAAACCTCATGAGACGATTTGCTTTTACTTATAATGTAACTGAATGGATCTACACCCAGACCACTACAACACTTTTCAGGTCTCTCTTCTAGCAGTGGTACGTACTGGTACTAGTAAACCTCCCACTCCGAGTTTCCCATCAAAGCCCATTGAATCAGTCCCAGCAGCTCTTCCAATGCCCGACTAGACCCCCCCCCCCCAAGCTCTCTCAAGCTGCACTGAGACAAATGGCTCCTGTAAATGATCAAAGTACAGACTACCTGAAGACACAGAACCACAGTGATCACCATGTAGGCATGAAGCTTCATTCTGTGCAGGCTAAATCAACAGTCAGTGTGTACGGCACACAGGATGCTGCCCGCAAATTATAAAGACCGAATAGCTCAATATAAGAAAAATGAAAAAGAAGATTCATTTTGAGGAAAAGACTCAAACTGCCTCCACTGTGTTTATGAATGACCAGCAGCACCGATGTCTTCATGATGGCGACGTCACATCGTTTCACTGCTACACAGTGGGCAGGGATTGGGGAGCGAGAGGGACGTCTGTGAAATGCATTAGATCTGAAGAAAAGGAGGCTGGGATGTTGACGGGACTTCAAAGCTCCTTTCAGGATGTCCTGCTGGCTTCCTTATCACTCGGCAGAAATGCACAAAAACTCATTTCAGCGTTTCTGCCCTCAAAGTGGGAACATAAGTGGTCGATGGATTTCAGTAGAAGCTGTTCAGCAGCAGGTAGAGCTCTGCAGTGAAGCCAGCCTAACGCACGTGGCTGGCTCTTTCCAGCAAGAGGGCTGAATATACTGGAGGTCGACAAGATGTAATCAAAGGCCATTCATGCTAACAAGGACTTCAGCTCTCTCTGCTGCTGCCAGCATGACAGATCTCCAATCAGATCACTGGTATCTCTCCCCATTGAACAAGTATAACCGACTTCACAGCATAAACCCCCCCCCCCAGCTGGAGAACTGGGCTCGCTGTGAGATTCAAGTGACAGCACTAACGTCGCAGGCATCATTCCCCCTATGAGGTGCCACGGCTTCCTCACGCGACGAGTGCCTCTCCATGCTTGAGTCCTCGGGCCCCAGTGCCTGCCAGCGTGATGAAAGACGGCGCCAAAGCTTCAGCTGACTCAAAACCAGGCTTCCTGAAGGACCGCCTACCAAACGAGAGCTTTTCCTTTCAGCTGCTTCTAGTTTCTACACATCCACCTATTTAGATGTGTAAAAAAATCACCTGACAGGCTCGGCATGCCAACATGCTGCAGATATTCATGCTTCAACTTACATTTACACCTCTACACCAGCATGTCTGACATCGTTCTGTCTGAACTGGCCGGTGACAGAGTTTCGACCGGACCAGTGACTTCCTAATGTTTTCCAAACTTAAAGAAAATGTCTTGCACCCCAGAACTGACTGTGCAGGCTTTAATCTCAAGCGTATCCAACACATTTTACACTGTTTTACTACTAGTAGCTCACCATCATTTAATCCTTACATTGAAGAGATTTTGTTGTGCAAAAGACGCCAAAGAATCGGACAAACGCTGACTATAATAACACTGAACAGGATAATATAGCACTTGCGCGTTTTAATTGCTTTTGTCAGTTCAGGAAGTATTTGAAAGTCAGTTTATTAAACGTTCCCTGCGACTGTGAAGTTACCTGAACATCTGCATTGCCCGCCCGGTGCGGTAAGCCCCGCCCCCCTGCTGCAGGTTGAGATGAATCACTGATGCTGTTTGACTCCTGGGCGGCGGCGCTGCAGCGGGGGCAGCTCCTGAAACAAGCAGCCTCCCGCGGTCCGCTCAGTAAATTAACCGGGAATCTGATTAGAGCTTTATTAGCGATTAGAAATGATGTGAGGGCGGCGGAGTAATGGGCCGTCCACATGCTCTCCATTTAGACGGCATCTTTATGAGGACGGCGTCTAAAGCCCAGCGCAGCAGATTACCTGGGCCTCCATTTCTTTGCCGTATCGCCGAGTAAACGAAGCCAGAGACGCCACAGCGCTGAGGGTTGTTTTTTGTTAAATGATCCTCATCCTGATTCTGCCGGATTCGGTAGAATGAGCTCGTTTTCTTTTTTTTTTTTTGTCCCTCCGGTTCTATTTCTGTTGTCTGTCACTGCAAGAGAGTTTTTTCCGATATCTCTCAGCGATCTGAAAGGAAATATTAGGAAAACAGGGCCGTGTCAGAATATCAAACTGCTCTTCCTGTTGTACAAAACCCCAAATGTTGTTCAAATTCACAATCACCCTGAAGGGGGAAACAAACTGAGACAAATGGAAAAAAGAAACCTGGAGTTCAGATTGTCAGCTTTTCATGTTCGGGGGGGGAAGTGACACATACAGGACGCCATGACGGATTCAGAGTTGAGATACACTCGAAAGCACAATGCTGTTTGTTTTTTTTAACCTGCAGTGAATAAGGGAAGAATAGTCTGAAATGACACAATCAGTTTCCTAATATGCTCCGAGGACTCGAGGGTCACGTAGCGCAACACATGAATGAATCTGATAAAGGGATAAGTACACTTTCAACTCAATTCAACAAAATGAAAAGAAATTGTCGTTTGTCGCCGCAGCAATCAGGACGACGAGGTGCGATGTGATTAGCCGCTGATGGCGTTGTTGTCGAAAATGTTCCCGTAGAGGCAATAAAGAGTTGGCTCGTCCTCACGCTCGTCCTGTGGCATGAAATCAGTGTTACACCACGGATGGATCAGTCAACAGCTTGAAAAGAGAACAAGCTAATGCTGCGTGTCATTGCTGTTCACATTCACAACCTTCATAACTGGGAGCTGCCCAGTGCAACCAGTCTGGGGTACAGGGAAGGCATCGGTGTGTGTACTCTCTTCAGTGGAAATCTGCTTTGTGCAAAAGGCCTGATGCAGCCATTGCAGAAGTCCCACGTTGCACTTCTGCTGCACCGCTGCTGCACTGCTCCTCCAACCCTGAGAGGAATTGCTTGGGAAATGTTGTTCCCGTTTCAACCATGAGAAGGTGAAAAGAAAAGGTCTGGCCAGTGGCAGTTTGGGGGCCATCGGGGGGCGTATTTGAAGGATTGATATCTTCTTGATTTGTATTATTACAGTCATCAGCAGTGGAGGAGTGTGTTGGTACGGGGCAGATGTGAATGACTGCGTGTTTTTCAAAGTAAAAGCTGGGCAGGGAAAAAGCTTGTGTGCTCAGAAAATGTTCTTGGATGAGTAAAGGTTAAGACACTAAAAACTACGATTCGTCTCTGCTTCATCTCTCATATCGCCCAGGATCTTTTTGGCTGTTTGTTGTTTTAGAGCATGCAGGAAATACATTATTACATATTTAAACATTGCATTTAAACAACAGCTGTAAATATCTGAATCATGAGTCCATGTGTGAGCCTGTCTTCAGACGCTATAAACCATTAGACTCATTTCAGACTATTTAAATGGATAATCAAATCAAATTGCTCAGTGTGAAGCTGTTTAAGTATAATTACATAACAACCCTTTTTAAATGGTTAACGGCACTTTTTTACGTTTATTTCTTCTTTTTTATTTTTCTAAACTTGATGCTGTTATTCGGCAAATCACAGCTTCTTCCATTGGAGAGCAACAGAAATAAAGACGAGGGGTGAAGAACATGAAGGAACGTGCCTTTACCCACTGATCTACTGGGACGCCCCCACAGTTGACCTTTGACCTGTACTTGTTGACATACACTATAAATACAGCGCGTTCTGTTGTTTTGCTCTGGGCAGTAGATGGAAACCCGGGTGCACTGCCAAGGGTCACGGGAGTCCTTGGCAGTGTGCGATGCTGGTTTTCTTTTAGGTTTTCAACACGTTTTCTGTTCCAAAATTCTTCCAAACATTAAGGTGTGTATTGGTTTGTATTGGTGGTTTAAGTTTACGGTGGTCTAAAGCGTGCTGAATGACTGTAATGTAATGTCTCACATTTTAGTCTGACAAATTCCCCAATTTCCTTTGAAGAAAAAGGAGAAATTGTCCACATATAAGAAAATACCTGAGAATACAAAAAGTCCAAGAATATCTAAAATTGCTGTGAACTTCTTTTTAATAAAAAACAAACAAACAAAAAAAAGTTCATCATTGATAAAGAATTTAGTATTTTGCATTGATGAGCAACTTTATCAAACAATAAATCAGCTTATTTTCCTCTCTGGTTTAGTCAACTGAGGTGTATATTTGTTATGTGAGTTTTTTAAACCCTTCAAGTGTCTGTCGTGTTTTTCAAGCGCTCATTTTAGAAGAGAAACTCTACGCAAACATCCACATTCTGAGGGGTGAATCTATAAAACCTGTTTTGAACCGCTATAAATAACCGGTATCATGTTGTCTCGTTCTGGGCAGCGAGTGGAATCCAGAGTAGGATGCCAAAGGTCTCGTTGGTCCCTGGCAGAGTGCAGAGTGTTCCTGCCAGGAAATCCCACACCGTCGACACCTTCACCACCACCGCTGCCCGGAGAGCCCGCTTTCTACTGGAACTGGTCTAAAAATAAACCTGGACTCATACCTTTACCGGCTTACTGGCGCTTCTCTATCTCACATGGTCATCCTGGGGTCGGAGGAGGGGTTTGTTGCACCTGCTGCCAGGGCAGTCTGATCCTGTGATGTTCAAAAAAATTCAGCTACACTTTCTGAAAAGTATTCAAAGCTTTATTAATCCAGTGAAAGTTCAGAGGAGACGCTGCATCATCACCACCCTGCCTCACATTCATACAGTTCCACTGGGAGCTGCCCAGTACAACCACAGGTTTCTATTATACCCCTTTCACACCGGAGCAACGGCCCGGGAATGACCCGGGAATGACCTGGGAATAACCCGGGTCAGGCGTTGGTGTGAAAGGGTCTACAGGGTTATCAGACCCTGACCTGAGAACGGAGGAGGCTCGGGTTACACAATGGACGGGAACCTCATTGGTTAAGATCAGAGGTGCATTATATAAGACGTGCCTGCAAGCCAGTTCACAACAGGGCGTCTGGGTAAGGGGTCGGGGTACGTTGAGCTCTACGGGGGTAAAGCGTTACTCAACTTAAAACCTGTATTTTTGTCCTTTTCAGTCGTTTCACAAGCAGCAGTCAGGCGGACGTCTGTCTCCTCGGAGAATCAAAGTCATCAAGTCATCAGAAGTTTCATTTACTGGCATTTATTTGGTTGTTGGAGTTCATTTCCAGTGTGAACACAGAATGGAAACTCCGCGGGAACGTAAGCAGTCAGCAATCCATTTACTTTCGCCTTGCACTGTGTGTGTGTGTGTGTGTGTGTGTGGCTATTCTTGGTCTTCTCTCTTAGTGTTTGTTCATCATCTCAACTGTCACACCCAGTGGTTCATGGGAAATCTTGATCTGACTGAAAATGACGATAGTCTCAACGACCTCATTTCCATTGAAATGTTGATAAAACATGACAGAGTAGCCGCAGACGGTGGAGGGACACCAGCTAAGTTATCGACTAACGTGTCGGATGGAGGATGAAGCTTTTTGAAAACTGTGATGGACATTTTTGCATGCCACACTCCATCCCAGCAAAAAAATATTAATTGTTTATTTTATGACAATTGTAGTAATAAACATAATTCCCAATTTGTAGGAAGAGCATCTACCGAGAATGAATAGCAAACGTAGCTAATTATTTGATGCAAGATATTTATTAAAAACATTGACGCATTTAGACTTTACTTCCTACCAAGTGAGAATCAGATTTAATATTATTAATAATATAATATAATGTAATATAATATTTTTTTAAAATGGTGCAAATTGTAGTAATATACTCAACATACTTAAGTTATGTACTTCAAAATTGTACTCAATAAGAGTACGTGAGTAAAAAGAAACATTTGTACTCCAAAGCAGGAACAACAGACGGCAGCTCTTTACTCAACAGGCCTTTCAGTGTTTTAACCTCTGTGTTGAGTTACAGAAGCCGTGAAGCTCTCGCTCCATGTGTCCGACCCAGCTTTCTGCTCCTTGTGTCAATACCAGCGTCCACACCTCCCTAGCGTGACTACAGGAAGTAGGAAGTCGGCCCCAGCCCAGGCCGCTGTGATCCAGAGGGTGATACAGCCTTTTATAGACACACTGTTCACTCTGCTCTGTCCCGTCGCCTCCTCAGGAAATCCCTCAATGATTAACTGGCCCTTCCCGAACGGCTGCCCGATAGCCTGTCTGTCTGCCTGTCTGTCTGCCTATTAGTCTGCGTGTCTGCATGCCTGCCTGGTTGTCTGTTCCGTAGTGGGATTGGGTCTCATTCACGAAACGTGCGTACGATCAGATTTGATCTACGTGCCTACCTGTCTGTCTGATTGTCTTTCTGCCTGTCTGTCTGATAACCTGTCTGTCCGATTGCCTTTCTGCCTGTCTGTCCGATAACCTATCTGTCTGATTGTCTTTCTGCCTGTCTGATTGTCTTTCTGCCTGTCTGTCTGATAACCTGCCTGTCTGATTGTCTTTCTGCCTGTCTGTCTGATAACCTGCCTGTCCGATTGTCTTTCTGCCTGTCTGTCTGATAACCTGTCTGTCCGATAACCTGTCTGTCCAATTGCCTTTCTGCCTGTCTGTCCGATAACCTGTCTGTCCGATTGTCTTTCTGCCTGTCTGTCTGATAACCTGTCTGTCCGATTGTCTTCTGCCTGTCTGTCCGATAACCTGTCTGTCCGATTGTCTTTCTGCCTGTTCCAACGAGTTAAACATCTTCCATTGTGATGCGAATGCTTTGAAGTCTCACATCCAAATCAATGTTTCTGTTACTGTCCCCCCCCCCCCTCTCTCTCTCTCTCTCTCTCTCTCTCTCTCTCTCTCTCTGACTCTCTCTCTCTCTCTCTCTCTCTGACTGTCTCTCTCTCTCTCTCTCTGACTCTCTCTCTCTCTCTCTCTGACTCTCTCTCTCTCTCTCTCTCTCTGACTCACCCTCTCTCTCTCTGACTCTCTCTCTCTCTCTCTCTCTCTCTGACTCACCCTCTCTCTCTGACTCACCCTCTCCAGGTTAAACTTAATGCCAACTTCACATCCGACTCCTCGCCCAACTTCCAATTACTCTGACTCCTCCCCCCCTCCCCCCCTCCCCCCCCTGGGGCCCGTAAACCTTTGATAGGAACAATGACTGATAACTCGGGAACGAGAAAAAATTAGGCCGCTTCGTTATTGGTGATTCATAATCCAGTTCTGAAGTGTTAATGGGGAACCGTATTTAAGCTGCCAATGTTTAATATACACTTTCTGCAGATGCACTAAATCTTCTGAACTTTTTGTTGCGGGGGAGGGGAGGGGAGGGGAGGGGAGGGGGGGAGGCTCGACTTGGCCATCTGCCCAGGACAGGGCTTTGCTTTTGGGTTTTCTTAGCACTTGGAAGTGACCTGGATATACAGTTTATGGATAACTCTTTCACCCTCTGTCTCTCTCTCTCTCTCTCCATCTCTCTCACTGCCTGTCTCTCTGTTTTTCTGTCTTTCTCTCTCACTCAATATCTCCGTCTGTCTGGGTCCAATTCATCCTCCACTCCTCTTTCTGGTTCTCCCCCTTTCTCTTCCCACCTCCTTTTGACTCTCTCCGTCTGTTTCTCAGCATCTTACTGTCACTGTGTGCCTCTCTCTCTCTCTCTCTCTCTCTCTCTCTCTCTCTCTCTCTCTCTCCCTCCCTCCCCAATTCTCTCTCTCTTGCTCGTTCGACCCATTTAAACCACGTCTAGTCTGGTGTGAGTCGGCATTATTGATCTGAAGAGGAGAGAGCGTTGAGTGCACAAGCCCTACACAAACACAAGAAAATGTATCACATATTTTGTGCAGGTCACACACACACACACACACACACACACACACACACACACACACACACACACACACACACACACACAGTTAAATGTGTCTCTGTGCTGAGAAGTCTGCTGAATATAATGAGGTGCTCTGAGACTGATGAGATGAAAAGTAAAAGCACATTCATCTCAACGTTTCTATCCTAATTGCCGGGGTGAGTCGGTACCTGCGCTCCGCTGCGGTAATACCGCTGACATTTTCCTTTAATGCCAGCCTCAGTAATACAGAGCCTTGAACATCGCTAATGGATCGATGTGTTTTGCAAATATCAAACCTTTAAGAAGTTCAGAAGTCTTGAAGAGACCTGATAATGGCTGAAATTAAACCTGAGTAACGGAGGAAGACCGCTCGACTCTGCCTCGTGTCTCAGACAAACCTGGCAACACTTTGAGAAACCGCTTGCTGTACGTCTGTTCACGTTCACCTCGTTTCCACACGACACAACAGCAGCCAATCACACAGTAACGCTGCTGTATGTCCCGCCTACTAGCGCAACAGTATTGGTGCAACAGCGATCGGGCAGCGGCGCGGCGGTGCAGATCTCCCTGCGTCCTGCTGTCGGCCGCTGAGCAGCTCCACTGCAGAAGGTGAGGGTTCGGTGCCTTGCTCAAGGGCACCATGGCAGTAGTGGTTGAGGGAGAGGGAGAGTGTTCCTCATTAACCACCAGGTTTTATAATAATGTGATACTTTATTAACCCCTGTAGCGAGGTCAGAGGTCAGAGGTCGGAGGTCGGAGGTTTGTTCCCAGGTTCTCCTACGCCTCCATGATAAAATCCCACTTCTCTTCTCTCTAGCCTCCCGCCGCACCATGACACCATACAAACTATGACACAAACTTTCACTGTCAACGGGCGGGGTGGTGGGATGGGGGTGGCGTAGCGGGGGTGTTGGCGTAAAATCTCTCTTCACAAATATAACAGATCTGATTTCCACACCCTGACGGAGGCTGACGGAGCTTAGCAGGCGTCCGTGATTGCATTACCATGCATAGACGGCCGCCCCGCTCGCCGCAGCGCCAGGGACCGGCGGTGTTGACAACTGTGATTTTCTGAGGCTGTGGGTAATTGTGTTGCTTGTAACTGTCACCACTACTCTGTAATTAGTCTTGTACGGGTGTAGCAGCTCAGTCAGGCGTTCACCAACTGTCTGTCTGTCTGTCTGTCTGTCTGTCTGTAGAGATGTTTTCATAACTTGACTCTCCTCCTCGTATCGTATCAAATATCTTCACTAGGTTTCTTTGATTGCCTTATTGCATGCATGCAGTGCTAACCCTCACATCACAGTGTGATGCCTCCGCGGTGGCCCGACATACCGAACCACGACAGTTTGCTGCTCCGTCTCTGCTGAAGGTGCTAATTGGTGAAATCTGCTGCTGTCGTGTTCGGTTGGAAGGGAAACCGTCAGCCCGTCGGCCCTTTATTTATAGTCTGGTTCAGAAAAGGAGCAATTTCCCCTGTTGACCTAATGTACTATATTTCACCGCTCACCGCCTCCCCAGCTGTAGAATGTAGGCTTTGACCTTTTTACTATTGAAAATCAATGGCGGCTATAGATCATGACATTAAAAACCACAGCAGAGGAAGAGAGAGGCGCAGGGAGGAAGAACAGGTGAGGACGGAGAAGGAATGTAGGGTTGGTTAAAAACAGAGAGAGAGAGAGAGAGAGAGAGAGAGAGAGAGAGAGAGAGAGAGAGAGAGAGAGAGAGAGAGAGAGAGAGAGAGAGAGAGAGAGAGAGAGAGAGAGAGAGAGAGAGAGAGAGAGAGAGAGAGAGAGAGAGAGAGAGAGAGAGAGAGAGAGAGAGAGAGAGAGAGAGAGAGAGAGAGATAGATAGATAGATAGATAGATAGATAGATAGATAGATAGATAGATAGATAGATAGATAGATAGATAGATATACTGGTGTCTCTGGTCGATGGTTTCTCTGTATGTTAACCCGGTTACACCAGTTTCCTGGTCTGGGGTCGATAGTAATGTCAGCTACCCGGTTCAGATGCCGGTGTTAAACGGGTTACCGTGGTTACCGTGGAAACATCTTAGTCCTTTTGGTTTTTGGCCGCCAAACTCAAGACTCACACAGCGTCTTTTAAAAACAAGATGAAGAAAGAGGATTTGTATGGAAACAACCGATGTCCAAAATACAAACTGTTCTGGAAGCTGTCAAACCAAACCGGTGAAAACGAGGCCACGCCGCTGAGGAGTTAGATAAACTGCTGTGTGTGTGTGTGTGTGTGTGTGTGTGTGCGCGCAGAAGCAGAGGCTTTAAATGTACCTTCACTCCTTCATTCATTCATTTTCTTCACAAACAAATTCCTATCCAGGGTCATGGGGCGCTGGAGCCTATCCCAGCATGCATTGCGTGGAAGACAGGGAAAACACCGCGCACAAGTCGCCAGTCCATCAGAGGGGCTGTGAATGTGCTCAGGGTCCTATTCAGACTCAACACAAGAGCGTGCAGTCGGGATTTATCTGCAAAATTGGGATAAAATGAACTCGGGTCGGCATTCAGGCGCCGGGCGCATCTCGGCGAGGCCGGCGGCGCCCAAAGAAGACGCTTTACCCCCGACATCTTTGGGTCCGGGCCTTGCAGCGTATGTTCTTTTCAACTCTGGGATGTCTGCTCTGGAGAAAAGGTGGCGTATGAACAGCAGCCACGCATTCAGCATAGGAAACATTAGAACCTCAAGCCATTTCCAAACGACAGCGCTCGATATTGAAGTCAGATTGTTACAGGCCTGATGGACGAACGAAGCAACGAGGCAGGTCCATATAATACGCTCATCAATAAGAGGCTATCGTGTAATTGGAAATATGGTTTCTCTCCAGGCTTATATTTCTCTAAATTAAAGGAAAGTGCTTCTTTTTGAGAACGTGACTGACCCGCTGACCCGCCAATCCACCAGAAACTCAGAAACCAGGCCCCCCACTGGGCCGGGGCACCACCCGTGAGTCAGGGTCAGTATCTTGTCTGACATGTTTCTCGTCTCGGCTGAAGGACGTAGGCGCCGACTGTGAATCTATTCGCTGGCAGTTTCTCGTAGCGGAGAACTGACAGGAAAATCAACACAACTGGGTCAGAAAGTTTCACATTGTTGCAGATTACTGTTGGACAGTAACACAGGACGAAGTTGAGCTTGATCAGGAGTGGGACGTCGTTCTGTCCCGGCTCTTTGGTTGACTCAGTCCAACCAGCTAACAGATGAAACAGGTTCCTCTAATCCAGGGGAAAGAAATGAAGATCCCAATAGTAACAGTAGTCCTGCTTGCCACCATGTTTTTTGTTGACATCAAAATGTACCCATGATGCTGTGAGGGCAGGATGGACAACTCTAGTGGTTCTCAATCCTGGTCCTCGGGATCCAGGCAGTTAAATGCATCCACCTGGAATCCACCAGGTCCACATCGGTCCCTAGTAGACCGCTAGAATCAAACACAGTGACTTCATTCCTCACGTCTTCTCGTTGTCTGATGATCACACAGCAGCAGAACGTTGCTGAATGAACTCCGAGGAAAAAAGATCAATCTTCTCCGTAATTCCTGTTAATCTGAAGGTGGATGGAGGAGGTGTATGATGATCATGGAGTTATCTGATGCAGTCTTGAATCAACAGTTTGTTCCAAATAAACCCCAAAATAACTAAAACATGATGTCATCACGTTCCTGTACAATTACACCATGGTGACGAGTTGTTAACAGATTACAACGTGACAGGAACATGTCATCTGTGAACATGCTTTTTCTTCCTGTCATTTTCCTGCTGAACTCTCCCCTGAGAGGAACGAAGCTGTGCTGGATCACGGAGGGAGGAGACGTTATTACAACAACACTAAAGGGTTTTGTGCTCTGTAATCACTGCATTCCTGAGGCCAATCACAGCGAACATCCAATGGCATCGCTTTGTCTCGGAGGCTCGTTAGGGGAAATCTGATCCCTTGTGGAAGTCACCGATGTGTTCGCTGCACTTTCTCTGTCCGTAAAAGAGAAAGACACCTTCAAGTGTTGTTTTGAGTTCAGCAAGGGAGATCTTCACTGTAAATAGATCATAACTTCAATATCGTACATTTCATTATCGATATCCTAGATTGATTATCATTAACCTGCAGTTACAGATCTACTTACTCAATTACTAGTAGATTTATCACTAAATTATTGTTTCCTTAAGACAAATACTGACCTGTAAATACTAAATTATCTAAATACAGCAGCTTCAGAATAACAGAGAAACTAACTTCTAACACCATCATTTATTCTTTTTTTAAATCAGTGAAAACGAGTTATTCACTATAATATCTGTTTCCTTTGCTTTATTTATTTTGCTTTATGCTTTAGTATTAGTAGTATTATATTTTTAGTTACTGTGTCCTTATTTCTCTCTCTCTCTCTCTCTCTCTCTCTCTCTCTTCCTCCATCTGACTCTGACATGACACCTAGTGGCGGGAGTCTGCCAATACAACATGATATTGCTTCTAGCCGTGCAGGGTGATCTGTGTGTACATGTGTGTACTCTGCAGTAATGTCTTCTACACATGGTCGGGGCGCTGTTAGGAGTCGACCCCTCTCACCTCCAACCATCAGTGCAGTGGTGGCGGTGCTGTGGCCACCCTCTGCCATGCTATTGAGGCTGGTGAGCAGGTCGATGGAAGAGCTGGGAGAGCTGGGAAAACCAAGGTACCCAGAGAAAAGGTGTGGGGGCGGTTGGGTGGAAATACTACAGAGGAAAAGAAACAAATTTCCCCCTTGGCAGTTGAATAAAGTATATCAAAAAAATGAAAGCATACGTACAGAGAGAGGTTGGTTTACCCAGTATACCCGAGAGAAAGAGGTGAATATCCTCTATATTTCCAGAGGAGGAGGTGAATATACTCAGTAAAAATTGCTTTTGGATGAAAGCTTCCAGCCTGGTGGATTCAGCTCATCCCAGCAGCAGCGACAGGACGGCGTCTAACCACTCAAACTGAACCTGAACGTCTCGTGAAAGGAAATAAATGAAGTCATCCGCCAATTCAGCTGCGACTCGACGCTGGAACACAAGCTTCACCCGTTCGGCCGCTTGTTTCGCCTGGAAGACCTTCAATCGTATCCCGGTGTGCCAAATGACCACCCATTTGAGACAAATAGGTCAGCTCGGGTCGAACGCTCCGGGGGAGTAATAGCGACATTTGACAGCTGGCATTTTCTGAAATCGACTGCAGCACTCGGCACTGCCGCGCTCTCAAAACCGAACTGCTGGACTTTCTCTCTAAAAGCCCGAGACGACGAGATGATTGACACGTGTCCCGTTCTCCCAGCGGAGCACAATAGTGGTTGGAGGAGGTCTGCTGAGAGGAGAGGAGGAGGAGAAAAGATGGAAAGAGATGGAGAGAGAGAGAGAGAGAGAGAGAGAGAGAAGCAGACAGACTGAGAGGAAGAAAAAAGGGAAGCGACGAGACAGAGAAGCTGGTTTCCATCCATGTGGTTTTATGTGAAATGTGGATTTGCTACATTTACTAAATCTGTTTTTTACTCCAATAAAGAAAGTTTGTGATGAACAGCGAACACCGGTTTTATTGTAAGCAGTTATCAGTACTGCATTTCTTTGTGTTTAGTTGAAGCGTGACACCAACAGTCGCTCACACTAATGAGCAATAACAACAGTAACGACGCCCACGGGACCGATCAGACCTCCAAACTGTTTCTGGTTATTGTGACGTTCAGGGACCCGATTTATCCTGATGGAGACAAACAACGTTCACTCTTTGTTTTCTGCATTTCAGGAGAAATTCACCTGACAGATTGAATGGAAACAAACAGGAGAGAGAGAGAGAGAGAGAGAAACGACAAGACAAGGGGGAGAAACGAGAGAAAACGAGAGGGGTGAAAGAGAGGGAGAGAAAGATGGAGAGGGGAGAAAGAGAGGGAGAGAAAGATGGAGGAAGAGAAGAAAGAGGGAGAGAAGGACAGAGAGGAGAAAGAGAGGGAGAGAAAGACAGAGAGGGGAGAAAGAGAGGGAGAGAAAGATGGAGAGAGGAGAAAGAGAGGGAGAGAAAGACCAGGAGGAAGAGGAGAAAGAGAGAGAGAGAAAGACCAGGAGGAAGAGGAGAAAGAGAGGGAGAGAAAGATGGAGAGAGGAGAAAGAGAGGGAGAGAAAGAC
>JAXDDX010000084.1:1710000-1730000 GCA_034670405.1 Hoplostethus atlanticus
GAGAAGGTGTGTGTGTGTGTGTGTGTGTGTGTGTGTGTGTGTGTGTGTGTTTCAGAGAGAGAGAGAGAGAGAGAGCGGGCGCGCGAGCAGGTGTTGAGGGCAGAGCAAACTGAAGCTCATTTAGTGGAAGCCAGCCTTTCCACCTGCAGCCTCTCTCTCTCTCTCTCTCTCTCTCTCTCTCCCCCTCCTTCTTTTCCTTCATTCTTTCAAGATCAAACAATGAAACTCTGTCGGATGCTGTTTCACACACAGCAACAGAAAAGTCAAAATGCAGAAGCATAAAAACAGAACAATGTCTGTCTGTCTGTCTGTCTGTCTGTCATGATTTACAACACAATACTTAACAATATTAATGGTTGAATAACTGATTCATATAAATAAATAAATAATAATATTAATATAAATAAATACATAAATAATAATATTAATAAATAAATAACTGATTAATAAATATCATTAGCTTCATATAGCTGGTTTATTTCTGGGACTATTTCATGTAAAAACCACGTATCCATCCGCTGCTCAGTGATATTTAGCTGCACACATTCTCCCATCGCCCGCCACATCCACTTCCTATGGAAACAAAACAAGTCCCATGGGAGCAGACGGCGTCCCGCAGGGAGAGGGTTATTTCTGTACCACGTTTCCTGTCTTTTTTTTATTTATTTTTTTACCAATGTCCAACACAAAACCACTTCAGAGCTGCTACATTCTCATCTTCTCTCTCAGGAGGTGAAGCTAGCTGCCTGCTATCACGCAACGTAGTGCTGATGATCTACCGGGGACACGTCTCTGTATCCGGAGCGCTTGATGCCGTCCTGTCTCTCGTCTCTCGTCTGTTTCAACTCAGCAGCCTATCATCCATATCTGATTCTCATCCTCCCATATTGTCACTTCTCTTCCTTATCCAACCCATCACACCTCCTAGTCTCTCTCTCTCTCTCTCTCTCTCTCCCTCCCGGTCCGTCAGTGTATTTCTTCCTCCTCTTCTCTATCTCTGTCTGTCTTTCGACCCCCCTCTGTTACGCTTTCCATCATCATCTCTCACTTTCTTTCTCAGGTTGCCTCTTTTGCTCTCGTCTCTCCATCTTTTCCCCATCTTCTATCCACTTTTTTCTTATTTCCTTCCCCCTCTTCCCCCTCTCCTCTCTCGTTATCTCCCTCCCTCCATCCTTCCCACCTCCTGCCTCCCTCCATGAGCTCTCTCTTCCCACTTTTCTCTCTTAATCTCTCCTCCATCCTTTTCGCCTGCTTTACGGCCACCCGTGTTCGTCCTCTACTCTCCTCTCCGGCCGGGCGGCGTGATGGATTTCCGCCTGGCCGAAAACATTTTACTCCTGGGTCACAGCGGGTCCGGATAGTGCTGGATAAGCAGGTCAGACGGAGGAAAAAAAAACAGCTGACGAAAAAAAGCAATAAGAGGCGTGAAGCTTGGCCGCTGAGAGATAAACGTGTCTCTTTTTGTGGATGGGTGGGGTAAGGCGTAGGAGAATAAGCCGTTTTCATGTAAAAAGCTCTGAGGGAAGAAGAGGGAATTTGAATCAGAATCACTTTATCCGCCAAGTATGATAAATGTGCAGGAATGTGCCTCAGGGGCATTGGCATACAGAGTTTCACCGTACATCCTGATGAAGGAGGAAAAAAACGATCTATAACAGGGTGAAGAGCTGCAGACTGGCTGGTTTGTGTGGAGGGGTGTGTAATCGATAGAGGTAGAAAGACCTGTAACCAAACGGTCATAGGTTCAATCCCTGCAACGGCCAATTTGTATCAATAAACAACCGCGAGTCCTGTTGATGCAACCTTGAGCAAGACACTGAACCTTTACCCACTCACTCACTCAGTTTCTATGTAAATGTTTGCGCTAAATGTCTACAAATATATATGTTAAAGAAATGCCAGAGACGGTGTAGTGGTTGAGATCCCTCCCTCTGAAACCGCATGGAGCCCCGGCTTACCCCGAACCTTCTCTCCTGGGCCTCCTCTACTCTCCGCCTGCCTCGTTCCGCTTTCAATCTCAACAACGAAAAAACAACCGCAGGCGATGTTCTGTCCGTTCACATTTAAAATAACGTGTCTGAAGTTTAATTTGGTGGTTTTCCGAACTCCAAAAGACTTCCAGACACTTTGGGTCTATGCCAAGGTGCTGATGCTGTACTGCTGCCACATGGTGGACCAACAACCAACAACTTAAGAAGGTGTGCAAGATTCGCCTGTTTGCATGACATAACAAAATAAACTGACCAATTAAAACCAAAACAATTAAGACACTTAAAGTTGTTGTTTATGTTGGAAGGAGGTAAGAAGTGAAGTGGACTTGGTGCGTATACTTGATTTTCAGTATACACATCACCACTGTACTGGCACCTGCCTCTATTAGAGGACTCTCAGGTGATGTAACACACCCTCGATCGGCCATATTGGAGGATCCTCAGCTTCTGGGCAACATTGGCTCAACTTGTCCATCTCAACAGAATTGAGTAGATATGATTAATTTCTCTGCTGTGTTTTACTGGGAACTGATCATTTCTATGCACTTCAGTCAAATTAAGCCTTGCTAACTTAAAAGGCTAAGTTATTTGGTTACTAACCTAAAATTAAACCTTCTGTTTTTCAGGACGTCAATGCCGTTTGACATACAGCACAATACTGAGTGCCAGAACATTTAGAAGCTCAGAACAAAAGAGTCCCAGAATGATCAGTAACAGCAGTAATTGGAAGTCAATTTAGCTTGTTGTGATTGACGTTAAACATTGCATTAAGCCCCACCCATCTGGTACCCCATGCAGTTTAAGGTATTCATTTCAACAAAAAACAATCATAAAAACAAACAACCATTGAGGGAGACAAGAAACTCTCATTTCAAAGTGCTTTCCAGTCTCTAACGTGCATAGAACGATTATCTAGCCATATTCCAAAGTTTGTTTGAGTGTACAAATTCAGTTTGGGTAACATTTAGTATTTGGATACCAACATTATCAGTATTTAGTGGCGAGAGTCCAAGTAAATAACACAATTTTGTTTTGAGTTTTGAACAAGTTTGAGATTGATGAGAAATATCTGGAGAGCATCAAAGGCAGACTGCAATCTAGCAAGAGCCTGGTTTGGAGTGCCGCCCGTGGGATACAAGATGGTATCATCTGCGTAAAAAATAATACATTGTTGTATTGGAAAAACAGGAAAACCACTGCCCATTAATAAAAAACATTCAGGAGATTAAAAAATAATTTAAATTGCTTATTGACACGATTCATTAATCTCAGCTAAAGTTTTTGGATAACAACCTTTGTTTTTCAGTGGTTTTATATCAAGATAAGAGCTGCTTTGCCACTCCATCATAAATCTCCATGTTGTTGAGTTTTTAGTTCAGAGACTGCAGCAGAGCAGTACACCTTCCTCTGAACAGGGAAAAAAACTGATTCACCCAAAGCTTGGAGGCATGTGCTGTCAGAGCTACAGATTAATAATTAAATTCACTCATTCATTTTGTCTGACTGACACAAAGTCCTGTGGCATAGTTTGACTTGAGTTACAGCAGGTACTTAAAACTTTTTCAGCCTGGGACCTCCAGTGTGTGAGAAGAATTATTGTCTCATCCTGGAAGCCAGGCCCTTTGACTTTATCAGCCTGGGACCTGCCCCACCCACCCCAGGACCCAGTGCAATTACAATGTATTGGAATCCTGAGAGTGTAGAAACTCTGATGGTCCTAATTTATGTTTATGTTTATTTATGTCACTTTTTCAGTACATCTTGTCCATGCACACTGGTCTGATGCACTACTGGTCATTGACTACACTTTCAGGATGGATAAAAAATTATCTTTGCCTTGTCTTGATGCACTTGATGCTGTTGCACCTCACAAAAAATAAAACATAATCCAATGTGTGCAACTAAATAGTTGCACATCTCTATGTGGCCATACATTCCTCCCTCGTTTTGGACTGAACTTAGCTGATCCAATGCAACACCGCTGCAACATATCCTCCCTGCTTCTAGACTGCACTGTATGCTATAGCGTTAATACCCTGCAGGGCGTTTTCACTGTAGTAATAGTTATTGGTGATTGTGTGTTGTGCCTCATGAGTATTGCATCACTGAAGTACCCATAGTAAAGATTACTGGTACCACTGTAAAAACGAATCTCTTTTATACAAAGGTTAGCAAGGCATGTGAAACATTTTCTGAAACATTTTTTTTCAAAGTAGCCACATAGGAAAATAAGGATTGCGAAGGGAAGGGATGTGCTCCCTGCACATGAGAGGACATGGCATCGCAATCAAAACGAGTTTTGGGGAAATTATCAACAAGACTGGAATGTGGTTTTGACCATTTGAATTGCTTGGTAGAAAAGACCCATTGTGTACATTTGGATGGCATCCTCCCGTTACCACAAGATATGAAATGTATTGTTAACTGTCAATCTGATAAACAACTAGAGGGAAAATAATTGACCCCCCTTCCCAGTGAAGCAGGCTTTTGTTAACTAATGTTGAAGTGCCCTTGAGCACTAATGGACTTGCTGCTCCAGTGGAGTTGCTCAGAGGCCAACAGTCGCAGGCTGTGGTTGTACTGGGAAGCTCCCAGATGTGAGTGTGCTTAGCTGTGTGGGTGAGAAGTTGGGTGTTGCTGACAAACACCATCCGATAGTAATGACAAATACGAACACCAAATAAAATCCCTCATACATGTGATGTAACTGGCAAACCAGCACGACTCTAAATCTGGTCCTGAGACAGTAAGCTCCTCCAAGCGTCAACCCAGACACAAACAGATTGTTTTTCAACTGTCTGCCTCGTCTCCGCTGTACTCTGGCCATCCCTGCAGCGACGAATGGGGTTTTCAAGGACCATGTTAAAACGTAATGAAAACCAGGATGGTGAATAGCTTCCATGAACCTACACTCACCCCGAGGCCCCCAGCTGCTTCAGTTAAAGGGAAACACCACCAAGAATTCCTATATGTATTTATATGGTGCAGTGCAGCCCAACCAACCATAGCATAGCATAGCATAGCATAGCATAGCATAGCATAGCATAGCTAGGTAACCCCATAAAGGTGACTATGAATGCACTCATGAGCATTTCCTGCCAATAAACATTCTGTGGGTCCAATCAGATTTGCAGCCTTTGTCTGATCGTAAAAATATTGATAACTGATCAATAACTGATTTTCCATTAACTCATATGAGCTATGTGTTTTTAAAACATGTAAACATTCAACCAAATAAATGAATCAATTAAGGAAGAATGAGAATCTAACTAACCAGGGGAGTGCTCCAATGCTGTCATCTGACACCAAGAGCAAAACAAAGCAAAGTCATTTGATACAGAATAGTTATCTGTCTCTAATGCAGAGAAATTCACTATATCTCATTCATGTTTGTCCAATGACCCCAATATAATGGTCCGTTTTAAATCTAAGTAATAAATAAATAAATATGATCGTGCTTGATAATCTCTCTGATAGAAAGGCAAGCTCTTTACCACGGGGGTTGTCAGTTTAAATCCTGGCTGTGAAAATCTGAGCAGGGGAAGTGAACTACACACGGCCTTCCTTTCCTCAACAACTTCAGTCGAGGTATCCCGGAGCGATGCGTTTAACCCCGCGCTGCCCCGGCGCTCCTGCTGAGCGGTCAACGGGAGCTGCACTAGGGCAGCTCCCAGGCATGGACGTCTGTAGCTGTATGAATCCAAAGCATACACGGTCAGCAAATCTTCTCTTGGTTTAAATGGATTAAAAAAAAGAACCGTATAGTTTCTCTGGTGGTATCGGTGCATCCTTGGAACTACTCCGGCAGCGTGAGGCTATCCGTCAGGCTACATGACTGAGCCGAAGCAACCATAGCAATGCCTTCCAACAATAAGTCTCGATGACCAGGAGGGCCTCGTCTGGCAGACCTATCGACTGGATCTGTGGAGCTCAGACAGCACAGAGAGAGATTTCCAGAACACAACAGCAACAGGACCACTCCTTCAATCAGGGGCTTCTTTTTCAACCGATCAATCAGGGAGAGAGAGGAGGTATCCAACTGGCTAATCAATATATTGTTATTTTTGGCCTGCAGTGGAAGGATTGGCCACGGCGGAGGGAGGAAGTCTGATCTTTAATAAAAAATGTTGGACAACGGGATGAAAAAAAGCTACTGGGAAAGAAGGAGAGTCGTACGTACATGGTCTGGGTACCGTTAACTAATAATAAGACATTTTCCTTCCTAAATTTATCCTGTACACTGTTTGATTGACAGGTGATCTCTGGGAAGAGCAGTGAGGAACACCACAGTGAGGCTGAGAGACGAAGATGGACACTAGATAAAAAAAATCTTGCAGATTTTCACTTTAAAGAAGAAGAACTGTCACCAGGATGCATCAGGAAGATGGATAACTTTAATGGTGCTGCTGGACGAAGAGGAAGAGAAGCAGAGAGAGAGAGAGAGAGAGAGAGAGAGAGAGAGAGAGAGAGAGAGAGAGAGATAGGGTAAAAGAAACAGAAAGAGACAGAATAAGAGATAGTAAGTAAGTGAAGCTTTATTTATATAGCACCTTTTTAAACAAAGGTCACAAAGTGCTTCACAAAATGCACAAAAAAACAAACTAGACTTGCAACTTGTAAAACATAAAACGATTAAAAATACTGAAACATATAAACCTGAAACCTTGAGAGAAACGTACAGAAGGAACTATAAAAACTGAAGGCTGAAGGTTATCGTGATGTAATGGAATAAGAACGTGTCTTTAGGAATCAGATCATCCAGGGGAAGGTCTGTCCACAGTTCAGTAGTGTTAAGACGAACACGAGGGATGGCTAACAGATTCTGACTTGATGACCTGACTGGTCACAGACTTGGGAGGACTCAGTAAGTCGGCAGTATAGTCAGTCAAAAATTCACTGGGAGCCAATGATGAGACGGCAGTACTGGGTAATGGAGACAGCAAGAGAGAGACATAAAGGACTCAGTGTGTATGAGACGAAGAGAAACAGAGTGACATGAAGAGAGAGAGAGAGAGAGAGAGAGAGAGAGAGAGAGAGAGAGAGAGAACATCTCATCCCAAATGGGCTCTGGGGACGACTTTTCTTTATTTCCTCCCCTCTGCCCACTGGCTGCAGCTCTCCTTTCAGACTAACAAACAAAATACCCATCATGCCATTTGTTTGGTGTCTCTTCTCGACACAAACACACCCGGCCTATTTACTCTTAGCACCCAGCCTCGCCATGGCAACAAACAAACAGCACAGAAACCTGCTGACTCCGGTAGGTAGCTCTCCATCGAGGGCTGAAGGAGAAGTTGTGCAAGAATGACGACAACGATGGTAACGATGATGATGAAGGTTAAATGTAATTGGATTACAGTAATAAGATTATAGAAAAGAGGTAATTTGGTGGGCTGGGGGATGATGATGATGATGAAGATGATCAGGGCACATCCCGTATATATGCGGTAGTTTGTCATTATTAAACTTTGATCTAATCTAATCCAAAGCTACTACAGTAATCTGTAACTAGTATAAGAGTTCCACTTTTCACTGCTTCCTGAACTAATATTACACTTTTTTGAGGATTTGTTTGGAAAAGTCTATTTTTTCTCTTTTTTCGGCTAACGTTTTTTTCCTTTTGAGTTTTGTATTACGATGCTCTCATCTTGTTCCACAGCGTACCATTCAAAAAAAAAATCGTCTCATGAAGGGTAGATGCAGGGTAGATGAAGGGTAAATGAAGGGTAGATGAAGGGTAGATGAAGGGTAGATGAAGGGTAGATGCAAGGTAGATGAAAGGTAGATGCAGGGTAGATGCAGGGTAGATGAAGGGTAAATGAAGGGTAGATGAAGGGTAGATGAAAGGGTAGATGCAGGGTAGATGAAGGGTACATGCAGGGTAGATGCAGGGTAGATGAAGGGTAGATGCAGGGTAGATGAAGGGTAGATGAAGGGTAGATGAAGGGTAGATGAAGGGTAGATGCAAGGTAGATGAAAGGTAGATGCAGGGTAGATGCAGGGTAGATGAAGGGTAGATGAAGGGTAGATGCAGGGTAGATGAAGGGTAGATGAAGGGTAGATGAAGGGTAAATGAAGGGTAGATGAAGGGTAGATGCAGGGTAGATGAAGGGTAAATGAAGGGTAGATGAAGGGTAGATGCAAGGTAGATGAAAGGTAGATGCAGGGTAGATGCAGGGTAGATGAAGGGTAGATGAAGGGTAAATGAAGGGTAGATGAAGGGTAGATGCAGGGTAGATGAAGGGTACATGCAGGGTAGATGCAGGGTAGATGAAGGGTAGATGCAGGGTAGATGAAGGGTAGATGAAGGGTAGATGCAAGGTAGATGAAAGGTAGATGCAGGGTAGATGCAGGGTAGATGAAGGGTAGATGAAGGGTAGATGCAGGGTAGATGAAGGGTAGATGAAGGGTAGATGAAGGGTAAATGAAGGGTAGATGAAGGGTAGATGCAGGGTAGATGAAGGGTAGATGAAGAGTAGATGAAGGGTAGATGCAAGGTAGATGAAAGGTAGATGCAGGGTAGATGCAGGGTAGATGAAGGGTAAATGAAGGGTAGATGAAGGGTAGATGAAGGGTAGATGCAAGGTAGATGAAAGGTAGATGCAGGGTAGATGCAGGGTAGATGAAGGGTAGATGAAGGGTAAATGAAGGGTAGATGAAGGGTAGATGCAGGGTAGATGAAGGGTACATGCAGGGTAGATGCAGGGTAGATGCAGGGTAGATGCAGGGTAGATGAAGGGTAGATGAAGGGTAGATGCAGGGTAGATGAAGGGTAGATGCAAGGTAGATGAAAGGTAGATGCAGGGTAGATGCAGGGTAGATGAAGGGTAGATGCAGGGTAGATGAAGGGTAGATGAAGGGTAGATGAAGGGTAAATGAAGGGTAGATGAAGGGTAGATGAAGGGTAGATGCAGGGTAGATGAAGGGTAGATGAAGAGTAGATGAAGGGTAGATGCAAGGTAGATGAAAGGTAGATGCAGGGTAGATGAAGGGTAGATGAAGGATAGATGAAGGGTAGATGCAGGGTAGATGAAGGGTAAATGAAGGGTAGATGAAGGGTAGATGAAGGGTAGATGCAAGGTAATTGAAAGGTAGATGCAGGGTAGATGCAGGGTAGATGAAGGGTAGATGAAGGATAGATGAAGGGTAGATGCAGGGTAGATGAAGGGTAAATGAAGGGTAAATGAAGGGTAGATGCAGGGTAGATGAAGGGTAGATGCAGGGTACATGCAGGGTAGATGAAGGGTAGATGAAAGGTAGATGCAAGGTAGATGAAAGGTAGATGAAGAGTAGATGAAGGGTAGATGCAAGGTAGATGAAAGGTAGATGCAGGGTAGATGCAGGGTAGATGAAGGGTAGATGCAGGGTAGATGCAGGGTAGATGAAGGGTAAATGAAGGGTAGATGAAGGGTAGATGAAGGGTAGATGCAGGTTACATGCAGAGTAGATGAAGGGTAGATGAAGGGTAGATGCAGGGTAGAGGCAGAGTAAATGAAGGGTAGATGCAGGGTAGATGAAGGGTAAATGAAGGGTAGATGAAGGGTAGATGCAGGAGAGATGCAGGGTAGATGCAGGGTAGATGAAGGGTAGATGAAGGGTAGATGAGGGGTAGATGAAGGGTAAATGAAGGGTAGATGAAGGGTAGATGAAAGGTAGATGCAGGGTAGATGAAGGGTAGATGAAGGGTAGATGCAGGGTAAATGAAGGGTAGATGCAGGGTAAATGAAGGGTAGATGCAGGGTCAATGCAGGGTAGATGCAGGGTAGATGCAGGGTAAATGAAGGGTAGATGCAGGGTAAATGAAGGGTAGATGCAGGGTAAATGCAGGGTAGATGCAGAGTAGATGCAGGTTACATGCAGAGTAGATGCAGGGTAGATGAAGGGTAGATGAAGGGTAGATGAAGGGTAGATGCAAGGTAGATGAAAGGTAGATGCAGGGTAGATGCAGGGTAGATGCAGGTTACATGCAGAGTAGATGCAGGGTAGATGAAGGGTAGATGAAGGGTAGATGAAGGGTAGATGCAAGGTAGATGAAAGGTAGATGCAGAGTAGATGCAGGGTAGATGCAGGTTACATGCAGAGTAGATGCAGGGTAGATGCAGGGTAAATGAAGGGTAGATGAAGGGTAGATGCAGGGTTAAGTTTTACTCATTTAAAAAAGCTGTGAACTACTGGGCAGCGGCCAACTCTGCTTGGTAGTTTTCCACTGTGGGCTAAAAGAGCAATTGTGCTGCAACATGATGATGATGATGATGATGATGATGATGATGATGATTGGGGTGTAACAGATGGTGGGCTACAGCCAATTCAGGTAATGTTGCATTGTGGGTTAAAGGAGAAATAGCAGCGATGATGTTGATAATGATGATGGAGATGGAAAGGTCTTCAGGTCCAAAGCTGACACCTTTAGTAGTTGAGGTTTTCATTTAGTCCCAACAGGCGTCACGTTCCCCTCACGGTGGATCTCTCCTGTTGTTCTGAAGTGGTTTATAAAAGCCTCTTGGTGACGATGAGTCATTCAGAGGAATCCATCTGACACCTATTAGGAAAGATGGGCTGTTCTGACATGGAGGCAGACAGTGATGTTATTGGTGATGAACGTGCAGCTCACATCTGCGGCGTGTTCGACACACTCAACGCACTGTCGCAACACGCAGGCACGCAAACACGCAGGCACACAAACACAAGTCTGCATGTCGGCTTGTTGTTTCTCTCACACACGTCCTCCAACATGTTCTGCAGCACAGATGCAAACACACACACACACACACACACACACACACACACACACACACACAGACACACAAAGACACACACAAAGACACACACACACAAAGACACACACACAAACACACACAAGATGCTTGTTGTGCTTCTCAAAATCAAGACCACATTTCCCATAAACCACGTTGCTTCCTGTCGCACACAGGATGTTGCCTCTCGCCCCCCCCCCCTCCCCCTTGCATCGCTCCTTTTGTTTTGAAGAAGAAGAAGAGCCGATAGCAGCCTTGATATAAGCCAATAGGGACTCTGATGAGGTACGATCACGTGATCACAGCGGAACTGGATTAAACTGGCAAAGTGAAACGGTTCCTGTTGGTACCCAGTGTAAAGTCAGTGTAGAGGCAGGTGGAGGATGTCCATCTTTAATCATAGTACCATTTCAAAATGACTGTGGTGATTTATTGATTCTAAATTCAGCACCTTGAATCCACATTCAGCAGCTGTGATGATCCTCTTCCCCACGCCATCGGCCATATTGAGGGGAGGGTTTCCTCTGCTGCACTGGAGCACGGCAGCACATGTCGCCTCGCCATTTATCAGGCAATAACGCAACCGGGGGGGGGGGGGGCCTTAAGCAATTACACTCATACAGACACACGTGCACGCCCACCCGCATGCACAGATATACCCATACACATGCATGCACGCACAAATACACAGAAGGGTGACTACACCTACATGCTCAAACTACTCCATTCTTGATAGCCTGGTTGTGGCTCACCTGGGTGTCTGGTTTACTCCTATATTAAACAGCCTGCTGTGGCATGGAAGCATCTCACTCCTTTCCCTTTTGGTTCTGCTCAGACATGCAGAAGGTTTTGGAAACATTTGGATGTTGCTGGTTTATTCATGACAACAGGGAGGATATGAAAGGTTGAGGTAAGCAGCTTCAGCTGAATGAGGTCAGTACGGTGCATGTGTGCAGATCTTCACGTTTCCACAGACACATCTTTGTCTTTGTTGCTACCCAAACAACAAAAACAAGACGAACACAGCCGTGAACGTTTTTCTTATTTTTTTTTTACCACCAAATTACTCAACTCACTCCTCTCCACATTTCTGACAGATCTTCTTTCGCCGAGGGAAAAGTTAAGTAATGAAACAAGTGCAACAATAGCTCAACTTAACCCTCGGCCCCGGCTCCCGGGAGCCTCACACTTAGTCAACTAACTGCAAATGGAATACCGGCTAACTGCAAATTGAATGTCGCCTAACAGACGGTCCTGGCATGAGGGAGAGGGCAGCGGCAGCAGGTCGACTCCTCAGGAACATGCTGGTTAACTCTTCACATCGACGAAGAGGAGGATGATGATTCGTTAATAAGCTTCAGGGAGTTCAGGGGAGGTGGGAGGGCGTTGTGCCCCCGGGCTGCTATACGGGGTAGGTGTGTGTGTGTGTGTGTGTGTGTGTGTGTGTGTTCTGGCAGCCCTTTACACTGTCAAAATAGAGAGAAAAGTTCACAGATCCTTATTTTTTTTAACATGGTCAGAGGGTTCAGCAGAGGTGAATGGAGACTGCACTGCAACACTGTGTGTGTGTGTGTGTGTGTGTGTGTGTGTGTATAGTCTTTGGCTGCTGTTTGCTTTTCTCAGTGTGTGTCCATCCCCAGCCTGGCAGATATTGAACGTATTGGCTGGGGATAAGGAGAGAGAGAGAGAGAGAGAGAGAGAGAGAGAGAGAGAGAGAGAGAGAGAGAGAGAGAGAGAGAGAGAGAGAGAGAGAGAGATCTGGCTTCACACGTCTCCCTCCACATCTCAATCCCCGCCGGCCTGTTGTTGCTAACCACAACCACAACACACACACTCCAAAACAAACCCGTAAATTGATATCAGATCATCACCGAACACACGATCGCAGACGCACGCTCGTAAAGACGAAGCCGAACGCTATCACGCTGTCGGCTGCCAACAGGTGGCGAGGAGGTACGAGTCGGTGAGACGGTAATGGGAAGAGACTCCCAGCATGCACGGCGACCTGCTCGCAGATATTAGTGCTCTGTAGTGAGTTAGCCGGCCGGTACAGAGAGTATCTACATGCTGCAACCTACATTTCAGCTAGAGGGGAGGATTGGGGTGAGGATGAGGAGGAAGGAGAGAGGAGGAAGGCAAGGATGAGGAGGAGGAGGTGTGTGGGGGGGTGCCAGATGGAGAGCGGGAGAAGAGGACAATGAGATGGAAAATGAAAAATGAGAAGAAAGGGGAAGAGAGAGAGGTAGAGGCAAGACAGAGAGAGAGAGAGAGAGAGAGAGAGAGAGAGAGAGAGAGAGCAGCGATAATTGGAGGCCGAGGAAGACAGACAATGGAAAGGAAAGATAGGGAGGAGCGACGAAGGAGGAGGAGGATGAGGAGGAAGGGGGGGGGTTTGTTGTGTCGTGGGACTTGGAGTCAAACCCCCCCCCCCTTCTCATTTTGTCCGAACCGCCTCTCTCTCCCGCTGAGGGGAAACAACGGCGGCGTGGCACCTCCGCTTTATCAGCGACAACCACATTCCCTCCGCGTGAAGATGAATTGGTCGAGGGGGTTTGCCGCGGCCCGGTGAGCAGCGTTGAGCCAACACCGCAGCGGGAAACGAGTAATCCTCAGCCTGCGGCATCATGGGGGCTCCGTAAAGACCAACTGGATCACAGACGGGATTAACGCCGGTGCCCCGACTTCCCAATTTAGAGACGCCACCATAAAAGAAGTATCACTTTTTTACTGCATGATTACTGAGCTGCTGCTGCAACTGCGCTGCGGCGCCTGAGAGGAATCGGTCGCAGTTTCCCTCGTGTTGAGGTTGAGGTTTGTGTTGCTGCACCGTGCAAGGAAGGAATCGGCGGCTGTAAATAATGAAAGATAGGTGCAGGAGTCGGCATGAAGAGGCTTTTTATGCCACTTTTCATCGCTCCGACTGTCCAAGGTGCTTCAGGAGGTTGAGTGGTGCGCGCATGCCCTGGTGCACGAGGAACGATGCGACGCGGCACAGTTGAGTTACTGCAGCGCTTTATGCAAGGGACACAAATTGCACCGCAGGGCCAAGGTCCTTCCCTAAAAGCTTGAGCTTGTGTTTCCTGTCTTTAGGAATCAATCACAGCTCGACGCCGTCCTCAAGGTAAACGGAGACGCCGACTCAACCCGACGCTGACAAATTGATCGCTGGCATGAAAGTAAACTCATTATTGAAGGTGATTTATGTTACGAGCTATCTCGAGGCCCTTCAGCTACAAATCAGTCACATTTCTAGGGAATGGAATAATCTGTGCTTTTCAGCAATGAACACCATTTTTTTTTCTTCAAAATGAACTGTGTAGTATTTTGAAATGAGCATGCACGGTGAGGAAAAGCAGAACCAGGATGCCGAGGGACTGTCATGTCACCGGTTAGGGAGGTTTCTTAAAATGATAATCTGCCAGATCCTCATTTTTGGGGCATTTTGTCTGCAGGGTTGTAACTCGTAGTACGCACAGGAACGTCCCACCATTCACCCGTCACACACACACACACACACACACACACACACACACACACACACACAGACGGATGGGCAAACACTTGGTGAGGCTCAGAGAGAGTTTGCACTACATCACGGTGACATCATAAAGAGTTTTTGAAATATTGCACAACAAAACCCATGTAGCCAATAAATACAGTGAGGCGGAGCATGATGACATCACAGTGAGAGAGTTTATGTGCATCAAAGCACCAGCAGAGCAAAACTAGACACCAAATAAGAACAACTTAGATTAAATGCAACATGATGCAATACAACCATAAAGACAGAAAGAGTCAAATAAAATCATGTTCCTGTTTGAGGTTTATTCTGCGTCTCCTTGTTGCTACGTGATCTAAATGTTTGGCTTGATGCAGGAAGACACCGCTGAACGAAACCAAACCAATCATCGGCCGTCGGTTTTCATCAAACACCTGAATGCTGTTTGGCGAACTGACCGAGCAGCGTTTTCTTTAGATTTACCGTTGGTGGAGTTTGAGTTCCTGTAGGTGGCGCTCTTTTCTTTGTCTGTTCAGCCACGGTGGCTATCGCTGCTCATGCTAACTACCCAGTTCTTCTTCTGTTGGAACGTAAAACGCATCACTTCCTGTCTCCAGAGGGTTTCTCCCAGGAAAGACCTACCTGACACCGGTGTTGAGAACAGGAAATGGAAAAGCTTCTTGACCTGGTAGAGGTTGATCACTTGTGTTTTATCAAAAGGTGATAGAGAATCAAAACTGACATTTCCGTATTTGATAACGGATTATTACTTTAACTGTTCAAGTGTGAAAGATCAGATGTGGAGTCTTGTATATGACAGCAACAGCAACAGTGTTTGTGCCACTGCATATCCAGCACTCCACTTCCCCGTTCAGCACCGCTAACAAGCAAACGGTGAATAAAGCCATTGTTTTGAAGATGAAGAGGTTCTGCAGGCAGCCGCAGTCCGGAGCCTTCGTCCTGACACAAACCTGACCGGAGTCGTTTGTCTCCGCTAGACAGGCCGGCTCCTTTTAGGGCCAACGGGCTTCTGGCTCTCTGACGTGACCTGACAGGGTTCCTCAACAACAGGGCTGCTTGTCACGCAGCCAATCTGGTTACACTAAACACACACACACACACACACACACTGTTCCTGAAAAACCATTTAGCACCTGCTCATCAGTCGGCTATTTCAGTATAAAGCCATAAAACCAGAGAGGCGTTTTGTACTGTGATCACGGGCATGACAGCGACGCGGCTCAGTATAAGACACAGCGGCGTGTCATCGGCTTCACCAAAGTACCCATAAACCACAGCAAAGAACATCCTCAGGGGTATCGTGGCTTTTATACAACAACGCTTGTGTACTCTCTGAAAGGTTTTCTCCAAATGAGTGTACACACAGAAGAATAAAAACACAAGAGAGATTGTTGACTAGTCCCTCGGTTACCACAAGAGTTGGCTCTGCAGCAGCGTCTGAGACCACCGGCGGTATGACGACGTGGTGGCCAGTTATTCCTCCAACTGTTCCATACTGTCTCCTGGGTCTGATGAAGCAGATATCAGTAAAATAGAAACAAGGGAAGTAAAGAGTTTAGTCCCAAAATGAGATTACCACTACACTGTAATAAATTTCAAGTTGGTTAAACTTAGAAACGAAAGTTCACCTGCTGCCTTAAAAACGTGAGTAAACTCAACTTGAAGATAAGCTTTGTTTCAACTCACAAAGTTAAGTTATACAAGTTGTTTAACTAATGGTCATTTGTTGTTTAAACTTGATACTCTGAGTTAAAACAACTAACTATGTTACATTATCCATTCAAGAAAACTTGCTTTATCGTGTCAAGAGTGAGTAAAAGCAATACTTAAACTAGAAATCTTTATTTTCGTACACATTGATAATGTGGTGAGTTGAGGTTACTTCACTCACAGATGAGTGAAGAAGCCTCACAACTACACAGCTAGCTTTAATAGCAGAATGCAGCAACTGTAATACCAACAACTTCAATGAAATGGTAGGCAGGTCAGCTCCCCCACTATGAACCACACCCATGGTGTCAACCACCACCAACCAACAAGCTTTCCAACTAAAATAAAGAACATAAACAAACAAATCCCTGCAAAACATTATCTCCATGAACATGAATTATTTGCATGAACAAGAACAACAACAGACAATGGCAAAGTCAACAGTCTCCCAATGCATGCTGGGAAACCAAAGGCGGGGCATCCCCAGGACGCCGCCCCCCCCCATTCCCGTTTCCCTTTTTTCAACTTATAACTTACAGACATGAGTTAAATGAACGTTGACAACCCGGACAAAACTCACAATTAGTCAAGTCAATTGATAACTTTAAGTTTAACATTTGAAAACTTATAAACTTGAGTTCAATATCCAAAACTTGTCATGACAAGTGGAATTAAAGAGAAGAAATAAGTTCACATAACTTAATGGGGCTATCATATATATATGTGAAAAAAGTGACACGAAATGTCCGTTTTAATGACAAGTTTACCAAAATAAAGTGTCAAACCTCCAAAGAAATAAAAACACCGGAGTTGTTTTCACCCAATCAGTGAACTGCATTCATCAGTGGGTTGCCCTGGGCAGCGATAAATACATGTAACGTCACATAACTGTAGACTCCCAACTCAGTTGACTCAACTGTCCTGCCCATGGCATGAGAGTGAGAAGAACAGAAGAGAAGATTTGTAGAATGGTTGAAAGTGTTTCTGCTGAGATGTTTCACACAAAATCAGCAGAAGAACAAATATAATTTTCATTTTATGTTTTAGGTGTTTACTTGATGCTCTTTTCCAGCACGACTTACAATGAATGGAACAACAAAAATAAGCTTAAACTCCAAGATCACCGACGGTACCAGCAAGGGCGAGAGGTGGTTGCCCTGAAAGCAGATGTGACAAAATAATCCTCACCCTTCAACAACGAAGAAGATGAAGAAGGGGCTGCAAAAGTGCCAAGAATCGACTTTCTTTCAACTTCAAACAGCATGTCTGACCGGTCACTCTTACCGCGGTACATTTAAGATGGCTGCAGACAGACAGGAGCAAAACATTACGCAAGAGCATGTCGAGTATTTCTTTAAATGATGTTTTAAACTTGCAACAGGTGATGCTTTCAGCTCTTCGTTGGGTCGACGAGGATCCATCAGGGATGCTGAAGGCAACGAGCCCTTGGCAGGCGACGGCCATTCCTCCAGCTACAGGGTCACTGAATTTACCAAGCAAATTCATTCACAGTTCAGAAGAGGTGGCGTTCAGCGGTTGAACTGCACCAATGGCAGGCAACTGAAGAAATGAAGGGTTTCGTTCCAGTCTACTATATGTCTGTTTTAGAAAAAAAGCCATCTGTCAATATTTCAGACGGAAGGCCGAAGGGTTTCAGGCATTGCAGAGAAAACTATCAGTGTGTTGAGAAAGACATTTTGGTTTTTGGTGCTTCAGGGTTTGATTTTGGAGTCTCCACTGGCCCTTGAGAACCGTAGTGCCAGCGTTGAGTAAGTTAAAAATGTACTCCATGACAGTTACTAGTTACCTCGTCAAAATTGTAATCAGTAAAACTCAGCAATGTATTCTGATTACTTTCAGATTACTTTGTCATATTTGAGGTATTAAGGAACCTTCAACTTCCAATATTGGCCAGAGTCTTTGTTTACCTCAACACAAGAACTTTATTAGAGACAGGCCATTATGTCTTTGGGTATGTCTGCAGTATCTGTCTGTGGTAAAGTGATAGAATTTACCACCATCCTGCCACCATACCAGACTTTAGACAGAGGGTCTTGACATTTACTCAAAACATATTGTCTACATTTTTAAGTTAAGAAATACAATAATACAGATTATTTTGGTTTGTTCAATGTTTTAAAAAAAAATAAAAATAAATTAAATTAAAAAAAAAATCCACAATAAATGGTGGGGAAGGCATTTATAGCCAATTAATTTCTTTTATCTTTCTTATCTTATCATTTCAGATTACAGTCATTTTAGCAGATTTAGTGACTTACAAAGGTGATAGTTGATGTGGGGATCGAACCCACGACCCTGAGACTGTCCAGGCCGGACACAGCAGGTGTTCACAGTATAGTCATGATATCATTACTATAACTGTCAAAGTTTTCATCACAATATTCGATGGGGAAGTCGTCGTATGCCATGCAGCTTTCAACATCTCACAGTTTCTAGATGTACCGTCCCAGTCTGTGAAAAGCCTTTTTCTAAAGCCCTGATTTTTGTGTCTTTGTCAGCCTCAACGTTTCCAACCTGCTGCATCAGAGTGTGAGCAGCCCTCGCTCCAACAGGAGGGAAAATGAGGTCTGTCGGGGGCAGCCCGTCCGCCTCGCCAGCATAATGGCGCCGTCCTGCATTGTCCTGGCCTCGCCGGGGCTGTTATCATGTTCCTCTTGCAAGATTGGAAAGGTAGCAAGGAAGAAATAAACAGCTATTTTTTCCCCGGGTAGGAATATGAAAAGTTCAGTTTTGACTGTGATGAGCTGCTTTGATACACAAAAACGATGATGAAATCCCAGAAGTTTTTATAGGTATGAAAATGAAAATAACCTGCTGCTGACGCTTCCCTGCTGAAACCAGACTGAAACTGACTGAAGAGAAATGTGTGACTATCTGGCCTTTTCTTCATCTTCCTTTTACACCAAATGATGACAACCGCCCCGCCCCCCCACACAAGGTGGTTCACATGAAAACGATGAAAACTATGAGCTATGGTGATGGTTAAAACTTGGGAAAAAGGGAGTTGAATGTATGAACTTATTACACGTCTACGTAACAAAGACATCGATGCCTTCCCTTTTCCTTACCAACCTTTTTTAAAAGTTTCAGTAGAATAAATAAATAAATAGAAATCTCCTTCTGTTCTGTTCACGGTGGCTGGAATTTATTCATTTTGAAGACTCTGGACTGTGTGAGTCAAGACCATGACCTCTAGTCCAACCTGCCCTGGAGGGAGAGACTCAAGGCAGAACGTCCCATATTGAAGCTTTATGAATGATCTCTGCACCAATAAGTCATTCCAGATAGACTCACTATATTCACTATAACCACGCCCTCCTTTCTGGTTGGGTGAGGTGATGAGAAAAGCAGCCATCTTGGATTTTACTGTTAGGTGGCCTTCCTCCCCACTGGTCCGTCCTCCTTGGACCTACTGCAGCCAACACAATAAATACCAGAGGATACTATGGAACTGTGGCTTCTGCCTACATCATATTTCTCCACTGTGCTTCCTTTTGACCCCCCCCCCTCCTCCCCCCGACCCCCCCCCCTCCCCTCCTTCTAATGGACTCTGTGGCAGAAAGAAATGTATTCATTTTGCCATATTGTCATTTTCTGCTCGTGATTCAGATTGGATTCCCATCAGGTGCTTTTCATTGTGTTATTATGGCGACGTAGCTGGCTGTGTGTGTGTGTGTGTGTGTGTGTGTGTGTGTGTGTGTGAGTTAAACTGATATATGAATCTGGCCACCACAACAATATTCATTTGTATGGAGAGTTGTAGTGTCACCTGATGGTCTAGGTCGGTGGTTTCCAGACAGTCTGCAGGTTTCCATTCCAACCAAACACGACAGCAGCTGATCTGAAGTGAAACCTCGCAGGCTCTCGGGCCTCAACGCCACGGGAGTGACAACTATGAGTCTAAAGGCTTCAGAGGCTTTGCCGCCACGCCAAGATTCAAATTCTGGGGAAAACACTGAACTCTTGTTCTTTTTTTGGCATTTTTTGGCCTGGAACTGAAAACTA
>JAXDDX010000084.1:1735000-1812500 GCA_034670405.1 Hoplostethus atlanticus
GAACATGGCGCCCATAGCGAGCACCACCGTAGTACAACCTGACTGTCACTGGCTTCTATCAACCCTTCGCCACGTAGAGGACGCTGGACCAAATACTTCCTGTCACATCAACGGCTGTGCTGACGTCTTTCCCCTTCTATACAGCGGAAACCACGATGCTTACATTGACGTCCAACCGCTGGCTTGGATCAAAACGTCTTACAACACGACTCCTATGTAGTCTCAACCCTCGCCATGACCTTTCACGTTTAAAACACAAAACGTGGCTACGGTTGTTTTGCGATCCCCGGCTCCGATTTCACCGATTCCACTTTGCATCCGGTGGCGGCTTTTGGCTTCTGGAAACTGTCATCATGTCGCACCGGTGACCGGACCAGCGAGGGAAAAGCTACTGCAAAGTTTATAGAGTACATCTGGCAGCCATGGTGTTTGAATGGAAGACCATATTAGGGATGTGAGTTATGACAACTTTTTAGTGGTGGCGTAAATATTAGGATGGGCTGGTGATGGAGGACGAGAGAGAGAGAGGAGCTCTGGGTGACGGAGAGAGAGAGAGAGAGGTGGAGAGACACTGGGAGCGAGGGAGAGAAAGAGAGAGAGATGGAGAGACACTGGGAGCAAGGGAGAGAAAGAGAGAGAGGTGGAGAGACACTGGGAGCGAGGGAGAGAAAGAGAGAGAGAAGAAGAGGAAAAAGGTAGGAAAGTCCGGGGACACCCAGGGGTCCTCGGGGGTTCCTGAAGGTCCCCAAGCAAGCATGTTCTCTCAATGTTCCCTCAATGTTCTCTCAATGTTCCCTCAATGTTCCCTCAATGTTCTCTCAATGTTCTCTTAATGTTCTCTCAATGTTCTCTCAATGTTCCCTCAATGTTCTCTCAATGTTCCCTCAATGTTCCCTCAATGTTCTCTTAATGTTCCCTCAATGTTCTCTTAATGTTCTCTCAATGTTCCCTCAATGTTCCCTCAATGTTTTCTCAATGTTCTCTTAATGTTCTCTTAATGTTCCCTCAATGTTCTCTCAATGTTCCCTCAATGTTCTCTCAATGTTCTCTTAATGTTCTCTCAATGTTCTCTCAATGTTTTCTCAATGTTCTCTCAATGTTTTCTCAATGTTCTCTCAATGTTCTCTCAGTGTTCTCTCAGTGTTCTCTCAATGTTTTCTCAATGTTCTCTCAATGTTCTCTTAATGTTCTCTTAATGTTCTCTCAATGTTCTCTTAATGTTCTCTCAATGTTCTCTCAATGTTCTCTCAATGTTTTCTTAATGTTCTCTTAATGTTCCCTCAATGTTCTCTCAATGTTTTCTCAATGTTCTCTCAATGTTCTCTCAATGTTCCTCCCACATCCCAAAGAAGTGCAAGTCAGACTATAACTTGCTCGTAGGTTTGAATGTGTCTGTCTATCTGCGATAACTCTGTGATGGGATGATGCATGCTGGGATAGGTTCCAGCCCCTCGTGACCCTGATAAGGAATAAGCAGATATGAAGAGAGAAAAGTTCCCCAGTTTGATCATGTATCAGACTATTATCAATAACAAAAACAATCTTCCTATATGGGGTCCCTGTTACAAGATGGGGGTCCCTGGGGCCTCATGTGTGTTTTGGAGGGTTTGTTTGAAAATCCCCGGTCTAGAAAGAAGCCCTTGCTCTTTGATTCTGATTGGCTGACACCAAAACCTGACGGTTACCGTTGATGATTTAGATCATGAAACATTTTCTGATATCAAACTGGAAATATCTCAACGTGACGTCACGTCGTCTACGATTGGCCGGTTATCCACGGGAAGAGGAAAGATACACCAAACAGCTAAATGGACCCAGGTGTTTTTTTTTTATTCTTCTTTTAATAAATGTGTGTGTGTGTGTGTGTGTGTGTGTGTGTGTGTGTGTACTTTTTCACACACACACACACGTAATCCAACTGAGCCAATCGTTGAGCTCGGCCGCCATTTGTTGATTTAACACACACACCACACACACACACACACACACAAATTCTTTTTCACACACCTCGAGGCCGTGGGGGCGGCGGGGGGGGGGGGGGTGTTTACATGCAGCCGGAGGATTACTCAACTCTCAACTTTTCAGCAGCCGCTGCATTTTAGTTAAATCCTTCAAGGAATTTTAAATTTTGCACCATCATGACTAAAAGCCGCTCATCTTAGAAACCTGTCTCACCAGTTCTGCAACTGCACCCCAACTGTGTGTGTGTGTGTGTGTGTGTGTGTGTGTGTGTGTGTGTGTGTGTGTGTGTGTGCGCACATGCCTATACCAATTACCACTGTACGCGATTGAAAAGGATTTCATAAAGTCATAAAAAAGTCAAGACATTGTGGAGAAACTATCAGGGCCACAGGAGTTTCAACAGAGCTGACACACACACACACACACACACACACACACACACACACACACACACACACACACACACACACACACACACACCGGGGTTAGGGGTTCAGTTCCCTGTATGGCTCAAACCTACTCATGTTAAAATGTACACACCACCACATGGTGTTGTGTTATCGCTCATGATACTACAGGACTCTACTGCTCCTGGACTCCTGGACTCCAGACTTCAGGGGATCCCAGCAGGTTCTCTGCACCAGAGCCATAAAGTCTCTCTCCATCTGACAGATCCTGAGAGGTCAAAAGGCCTCAGAGCCTCGCGGCACCGAACCCCCCAGCAGGGGCCGGGTCATTCTTCATCACTAACATCCCAAACCAGGTTTTGATGGACCTGGGAAACCCTGAGAACAGACCAAGCTGTGGTATGTGGCTGACTGGGAGACGGGACACATGCTCAGTCAAGTTTCCCTGGATAAATAAAGGTTTGAAAAGAATACGGGGAGTGAAAATTGGAAATTTGAGAGTTTTTCCCTTCAAGCGAGACACTCAACGTCCAACTGTTAAGAACCTGTCTTCACTATAGATGTGTTGAAATCCTCCCTCAGCTGATTTCTCTCTCTTAACGCCCTGTAAACACACTGAGGCTGAACCGCAATCAGTCAGCTTCACCCCACATGGTTCTATTTGGGGCCGAACTGACACTTCCCAGCATGCATTTGAAGGGCAGAGACGTAAAGGGGAAGTTCAACATCGAGCCGCACAAGCGCAAAAGTTCACAGTATGGTGTCACGGTGCGGGAGGGATTCAAATTTAAAAACAATTTAAATTCAAAAATAAATTTAAAACGCCATCAACGTCAGCAAGAACAGCAAGTAAAACTCTTTAGATTACAAAAGCCAAAAAGTGTCTGTGTATCCTCTAACAACCCAACAGTTGATGAAAAGCGTTCACTGTGTTTGCAGGAGAAATTCACCCAGTGAGCAGCAGAAAAAACAACAACATATCTACGTGTTGACTGGAGGAAAACACGCTCCTCATCCTCCGCCCGTCTCCATAATCCACATCTAGATTATAATCCCAACTCACCCCACAGCCGCTTCTCCCTCGCGCTCTTCCAGAAGGAGTCCCAAGCCTTGTTGGTGGAGTCCTTCACATGCTCGCTGAAGGATCTCCGCAGGGGAGTTTTCACCGCCGCCGTCTGAGCCATAGTCCATGTGTTCAGAAGACCGACCGGCCAGCCCGCCTGTGGGCAGCGCCTGGACCGTCACGGCTGAAGCTAGGGAGGGTCTGCTGGTCTGTTTTGGAGTTCAGCACGCCGAGGCAGGCGAGGAGGAGGAGGAGGAGGAGGGAGGAAGAGGAGGTGAAGGGGAAGGGGGGGGGGGGGGAGGGGGGTTGACACTTGATGCAAAAAGTCTGCATGTAATTTGTGAAACACCCCTGTCCTCCCTCCCTCCTCCCCTCCAGAGAGTGTCCTGTGTGTGTGTGTGTGTGTGTGTGTGTGTGTATGTGTGTGTGTGTGTGTGAGGTGGAGTGAGAGAGGAAAAGTGTGTGAGAAACTGCTTATGTGGATGAGAGACTATTTGTGTGTGTGAGAGAGAGAGAGAGGGGGATGAGACAGTGGAAGAGAAAGAGAGAGAGAGAAATATGTGTGTGTGAAAGAGAGAGTGAGATAGAAAGATAAATTCTGAGATTGTTTATGTGCACACACACACGCACACACACACACACACACACACACACACACACACACACACACACTTTTCACCCTCCACACTAAAAGCTATTTAAAGTCTCAACTTCCCAGTTCATTAAGCCTCTTCTTCCGCTTTTGGGAAACAAGATAAATATTACAGCAGTAAAGGCCAGAGCTGTTGGGGAGGAGGAAGAGGAGGAGGAGGAGAGGAGGAAGAGGAGGAGAGGGCAACCGAGCAAAAAAGACTTAAAGTAACAAACATTTTTATATAAATAAACGTTTGTTGTCCTACTATCACTGGTGATCAACCTCTACCAGGTCAGGAAGCTTTTCCATTTCCTGTTCCAAACACCCGGTGTCAGGTAGGTCTTTACCGGGAGAAACCCTCTGGAGACAGGAAGTGATGCGTTTTACGTTCCAACAGAAGAAGAACTGGGTAGTTAGCATGAGCAGCGATAGCCACCGTGGCTGAACAGACAAAGAAAAGAGCGCCACCTACAGGAACTCAAACTCCATCAACATGAAAATCCAAGGAGAAAGACGTCACGGTACTGGACACACTGTTTGATTGACAGGTGATCTCTGGGAAGTGATGACCGCTTCGTGTCCATTGGAGACAAACTCAAACCAGGTTACCGCCAGCTTGACCAGCTCGGACCAGCTTGGTCTGAGAGATGAAATGCAGGAGGAAATGTGAACTGTGATGTGATGTCAGTTCAGATACCTGGAGAGATCAATCAATGTAATCTGGTTTGCTGAGAAGTTGAGGAATCCTCTAGACCCCATGTGAATGTCCAGACCTCACAGGAACCAGCTTCTCTACAACCTGGAGGAATGTGACTTGTGAAAGTTGATTTTTCTAGTATGTTATGTGTTAAGAGAGATACAGGAGGATAAGAGAAGAGCTTTGTACAACAGAAAGGTCGAAGATAACAACCAGAGAAAACCCAGACCCAAAACTGAAGAGAGGTCAGGATATTCTCCTTCTCCTCTGTTTCTTCGCTGTTTGCTGTTGTTTTCATGCAGTCATCTAGCGCCCTTTCTCTGATGTCATTGCACTTCCTGTTGCCAGAAAAAACATCGCAGACACACACACACACACACACACACACACACACACACACACACACACATGAACAAAACAATAGTCCTGTTATATGGCTGAGAAAGGGAGGGGAATAACAGAAACAGAGGCAGAGAAAGAGTAAAACAGAGAGAAGGGAGATTAAGAAAGAAAGAAAGAAAGAAAGAAAGAAAGAAAGAAAGAAAGAAAGGAAGAAGCAGGGTGGCATAGTAAGTAAGTAAGAAAATATTCAGTTTGCTGAAATGTGAAATGAATCAAATCGAGGAACGCCAAGTCAGTACTAGGAGAAACATCTCCCCAGGTCTCCTCAAGAACCCAAGAGCAGAGAACATCTCCCCAAGTCTCCTCAGGAACCCAAGAGCAGAGAACATCTCCCCAAGTCTCCTCAAGAACCCAGGAGCAGAGAACATCTCCCCAAGTCTCCTCAAGAACCCAAGAGTAGAGAACATCTCCCCAAGTCTCCTCAAGAACCCAAGAGCAGAGAACATCTCCCCAAGTCTCCTCAAGAACCCAAGAGCAGAGAACATCTCCCCAAGTCTCCTCAGGAACCCAGAGCAGAGAACATCTCCCCAAGTCTCCTCAAGAACCCAAGAGCAGAGAACATCTCCCCAAGTCTCCTCAGGAACCCAAGAGCAGAGAACATCTCCCCAAGTCTCCTCAAGAACCCAAGAGCAGAGAACATCTCCCCAAGTCTCCTCAAGAACCCAGGAGCAGAGAACATCTCCCCAAGTCTCCTCAAGAACCCAAGAGTAGAGAACATCTCCCCAAGTCTCCTCAAGAACCCAAGAGCAGAGAACATCTCCCCAAGTCTCCTCAAGAACCCAAGAGCAGAGAACATCTCCCCAAGTCTCCTCAGGAACCCAGAGCAGAGAACATCTCCCCAAGTCTCCTCAAGAACCCAAGAGCAGAGATTGTCTCCCCAAGTCTCCTCAGGAACCCAAGAGTAGAGAACATCTCCCCGGTTTGAGCTGTTTGTTGTCATGTGATTCATGTTCCATCTGCTTCAGCTGGCTGATCTGAGGACTGCAGCGCTGCGCCAGCCGAGCCATCTGATGCATCTTCAGTTGGCAAGAAAACTTCCAAGATCTGGAGCCTGATGCTGTACGCAGGGTTCAGGGATCTTTGTGACGTGACTTTTCCAGGACATACAACTCAACGTCCATGACCAACATTCTATGTTTTTTGGTTGAATATGTGATGTGAATGTCCCAGGTCTTTTTCTGGCACACACACACACACACACACACACACACACACACACACACACACACACACAACTATGCACACACATCAATGATGACTTGGCTAGCACTGCTTTAATGTTTTGCTGTAATGCTAATGTTAAGGCAAAGAAGAATGTACACATGTGGACAGTAAAGTTTTTTTTGTGATTCTGTTCCATTTTATTTGCTGGGTTTGAAAATGAAATATCCACCATTATGTTTACCACAAAATGAGATATCCACCTTCTGAAAAAAAGTCTCACCTACTCATCGCAAAATATATGTCAGCACGAAAGTCGACATTTGTGAGTAAAGAATCTTGTTTGTTGTTCGGGTATCTGCAGGTTTGAAACAGGAAGTATTAAAGTTTTGAGCTGTTTTTGTTTTTCACACCGACCTCCAGAACAAAGCTCTTTATGTGAGCAACCCTTCCACATGGCGCCGTGCACATTCAAAACCATTCAATGTCACAATTGCTGCATGCTCTCAATCCCCTCCAAGTATTTCTCAGATGGCTTTTATATTATTTGTGATGGGAAACGTTCCTAACAGCTTCTGCAGCACCCCCCCCCCCCCCTCCTCTGCTGGGAGGGCGGTGGGAGAGACCCTTTGGCACATTTGTTTACGCTTCAAACAAGACCTAAATTAGTTGCGTTCCCAGCGGCTTTCCGAAAGCAAATTAAATAGCACTCAGCGCTGCGCTGCACCTCGACGGTCTGAACTCCCCTCACTCTGGGTGGAAGGGAAATGTCAAGCAGCTGACGGAAAGAGGCGGAAAGAGTGTTATTTGTGACAGAGCATACCATTTACATTAGCGTGTGTTTAACCGATGCATTAATCCAGATTGTCCTTCAACAGGACACACAGCTGCTGCAGGGTTAAACTGTGTGACCTGCAGGCTAAAGGACGGTCTGTCAAACCACTAGGACATGAAGGATCTCAGGAGTAGGGTTGATATATATATTGATATATATCCTTAAACTGTCTGAAAACCATAAAACTGTCTGTAAAACCTGTAAATTACTTAAAGGCTTCATTTAAAGGAGTTAAGGTGTTGAGATGAAGGTGTTGGGATGAAGGTGTTCAGATGGTGTTTAGATGAAGGTGTTGAGATGAAGGTGTTGAGATGAAGGTATTGAGATGAAGGTGCTGAGATGAAGGTGTTGAGATGAAGGTTTTGAGATGAAGGTGTTGAGATGGTGTTGGGATGAAGGTTTTGAGATGAAGGTGTTGAGATGGTGTTGGGATGAAGCTATTGAGATGGTGTTGAGTTGAATGTGTTGAGATGAATGTGTTGAGATGAAGGTATTGAGATGAAGTTGTTGAGTTGAAGGTGTTGAGATGGTGTTGAGATGAAGGTATTGAGATGAAGGTGTTGAGATGAAGGTATTGAGATGAATGTGTTGAGTTGAAGGTATTTAGATGAAGGTGTTGAGTTGAAGGTATTGAGATGAAGTTGTTGAGATGAAGGTGTTGAGATGGTGTTTAGATGAAGGTGTTGAGCTGAAGGTGTTTAGATGAAGGTGTTGAGATGAAGGTATTGAGATGAAGGTGCTGAGATGAAGGTGTTGAGATGAAGGTTTTGAGATGAAGGTGTTGAGATGGTGTTGGGATGAAGGTGTTGAGATGAAGGTGTTGAGATTAAGGTATTGAGATGAAGGTGCTGAGATGAAGGTTTTGAGATGAAGGTGTTGAGATGGTGTTGGGATGAAGCTATTGAGATGGTGTTGAGTTGAATGTGTTGAGATGAATGTGTTGAGATGAAGGAATTGAGATTAAGTTGTTGAGTTGAAGGTGTTGAGATGGTGTTGAGATGAAGGTATTGAGATGAAGGTGTTGAGATGAAGGTATTGAGATGAATGTTTTGAGTTGAAGGTATTTAGATGAAGGTGTTGAGTTGAAGGTATTGAGATGAAGTTGTTGAGATGAAGGTGTTGAGTTGAAGGTATTGAGATGAAGGTGTTGAATTGAAGGTATTGAGATGAAGGTGTTGAATTGTAGGTATTGAGATGAAGGTGTTGAGATGAAGGTATTGAGATGAAGGTTTTGAGATGAAGGTATTGAGATGAAGGTGTTGAGTTGAAGGTACTGAGATGAAGTTGTTGAGATGAAGGTGTTGAGATGAAGGTGTTGAGATGAAGGTGTTGGGATAAAGGTGTTGGGATGAAGATTCAGGATTCAAGACCTTTATTTGTCACTGTGGCAGGGTGCCACATAACCGGGGTCCTTGACAGACAGAGACATAGGCAGGGGAGAGTTAATTGGCCAGCAGGGCCGTTTTATTGTCCACACAATACCGGCAACAATACCAACGGCCCGGGTTGACCGCAGCTCATCGTCGGCGCCGTCTCCCTCCGCCGACGCCCTCCTTCGGTCCCGGGGGGCCAGCCGCGGAGCCCCAAGGCTGCCCCAGCCTGCCAGGCTTCCAGGGGCATCCTGCCCCAACCCCGACTGGTCAGCCCTTGCAGGTGGCTCCCGACTGCGTCCTCCGTGGACCTCCGCCGGACGCCGCGGCAGGAGACGGCCCGCTCCCGCTCCGTCGCTCCCGCTGGTGCTGGCCCCCGATCTCTCCGCTCCACGCGCCAGCCTCTCACACTGGCGCGTCCCTCCCACTCACACATTCACACACAGGTTAAAAAGGCCCCAGCTGCAATCAGTCCCAACTGGCTGCAGCTGGAACCGGATCCAGGAAAGAAGCAGTCCACTAACTCACCTCTCTCCTGGATCCAATTAAGCCTCCCCCCACCCTCCCTCCAGTCCGCCACAGTCACATACACACACAGGGTGTGCAGTGAAATGGAAAGTGGCAATGCTCAACGGGAATGTGCAAATGGCAACAAGTTCACACTATTTACAATAAAAAAAACAACCAACACAATATTTTGAGATGAAGGTGTTGAGTTGAAGGTGTTGAGATGGTGTTGAGATGAAGGTGTTTAGATGAAGGTGTTGAGATGGTGTTGAGATGAAGGTGTTTAGATGAAGGTGTTGAGATGAAGGTGGTGTTGATCCTGTTGTCTCACCACGTTGCTGGGTTTCTGTGACGTTTCGATGAATGGAAACGTATATTGCAATGGAAACGTATTTGAAAGTCGTAGAAACAAAGTTATTAACCATAATGGATAACCAGAGTTTCATCTCAACACAGCGTCCTCTGGACTCGACATTTAGTTTTGCAGCGTTACTGATGAAGTGTGACTGCGGCTAAGAACACACACACCGATGCCGAGTGTTTATGGCAGCGGTGGTGTTGTGTAAGGATCCGGGTCACGAGGAGCAACATGTATCCTGACCTGGTTTGGCAGCGCGGCGCCTGCAGCTCTCCTGGTCTGGATCACATTAGAGGGATTTCACTTTGTTTTTACAACACCTTCCATCGCTGTGTGACCGCCGACTCTCTCTCAGCGTGAGGACCGGTGGAGCCGCCGGCCTCCGCCGCCCTCCGCCGTAGATCTGCTTTACGCATCGGCTGGCTTGTTGTTACAGCGGCGCTCTTTATTCAGCCACATGATAAAACCGTGACGACTTCACCGGAGCTTTCATTTGTACTCACCGGAGACTCGTCTGATGATTGAGGATAAAAACAGGATAGTGGAGGGCAACCCCCGCCAACACACACACACACACACACACACACACACACACACACACACACACACACACACACTGTGGTTTCAAGCTACCACTGAACTGCTGCGATACTCTTCAGAGACGATGGTGGTGAAGTGGCGGTCGACCATACAGATGCATTCCAATAAGATATACAGCATACTGTGTGTGTGTGTGTGTGTGTGTGTGTGTGTGTGTGTGTGTGTGCAGTGGGCGCAGCATGTTGTGGGACTGGATAGACTGGTTGCCATTGTTTTAACAGGGTTTCTTAAAGGTTATATTTAAGGCTGTGGAGAGACACTTGTGTAAGGGAGAGATAAAGAGAGAGAGAGAGAGAGAGAGAGAGAGAGATGATGTGACAGAGGTAGTAAATCTGCCCGACCCTCGTGACGTGGTGGGATGGCGTCTCACCTCCTGAGGCAGACTGAGGCCTGACGCAGCAGAATGCAGAACGCCTCGAGCAATTTTCCCTTTTAACCTTTATCTAGCCGGAGATTTACACCGCTCCCTCCTCGGCGGCGGCGGCGGTCTGTCACCACGGGAATATATTTAACCCACGTTCAACGACTCGACCACGTTTTCTCCTCCTGGCCACTGGAGCAAGTCAGGGGGTTTTGGGGGGAGTCAAGGGCGTCAAGGGGGGAGAGTGTTACTCTTTCGTTTTCCTCGCCTTGTTTTCGTTCAGCAAGTAACAGATTAGACTCGGCGACCTTCACGCCCGCCGCTCGTTTACATACGTGACTGCAGTTGCGTGATGTGTGGTTTTCATCCTCAAGGTGCTGTGTTGTAGTCATTATCTACAACCTGCGTTAGACCTTGGTGGTGATGGCAGGGATGGTAAATCACCTGCCCGAGAGCATCATGGTGTCGTGTTCAACGCATCCTCTATGAATGTACAGTACATACGTAGTGTGGTCGAGTCTTCCACTGCCCTATGAAGTGAAGCTACTCTGGAAATTGGGCGGATTTCCCCTTTAAAGTGATCAGAGTCGAGGTAAGAGTTAAGAGACCTCAGCTCCGCTCAGCGTTTGATCGTGGTGGTGCTCTGAAGCAATATACGTCTCTTTCATCGCCTGACCTCAAAGCCGCAGATCAAATGTAAAGCGTTGAGTGTGAGCGTCAATCATCACCTCCATTGATCAGGTATCTGTGCAGAGTGTTTCACACCAAACAGCCGTCGGTGTTCAGAGACGTGCCGACGTTCTGCTGCATGCACAACATTTTCACACGCACTCGAACACGTTGAACGTACAAAACACTCGACAGCCGTGAACGCTCCCCTGGGATCAAAGCCTCAAGACCTGATCAACCTGATCAATGGTTGGTATGGATTCATGCAACATGTTTTCAGACGGCAGCGTGTAAGCATTAAGACGACCTGCTCTTGCCTCCAATCAGGTAAACTGTGATTCCTTATTGATTCCTGATTGATTCACCTATTAAATCCACTTCAGTCATGAAGGGCAGAAGGAGACGAAGGAGACGAAGGAGACGAAGGAGATGAAGGAGATGACGGATAGCCATCTAGCTATCTAAGTAACAACTAGGTTCGGGTTCAGGTTAGTGAGAGTGGAGGTTAAGGAATGAATGGATTCAATGGAAGGTCCTCTCAAGTATAGCAATACAAACGTGTGTGTAAGTGTGTGTGTGTGTGTGTGTTTCTAAGTGGTGGTGTGTTTATTTGCCACATGGATGTGTGTTAGCTGATTGGGTGATTTGTGACCTCCACTAATTCCCCTTGTACGATCCACTGGGCTGTTTAGAGAAACACGTCGATGTCAGCCGGGTTCACCATCAACAGACGCATTAGACCTAATTGACAATATATGAACATACGGACCATACACCTGTTGAGACGTATGGGAGGACCCTGGTGTTTCTAAGTGTGTGTATACCTCAGTATGAACATCACAACTCTGAGCACAAAATATATGAACCTCTTTATCTGGTCTACAGCCTGTATTCTGGTTTTTATCAGTAATTCTGTATCTGACTGTGTATAAAACCAACTGAGATACAACTGACCCTGAGATGAGCGAACATTAGTCAATAGTTTTGAGAATAGCACCGATAGCGACAAAGACGCTGATGGCGTTTTTTTTTTTGAGAACAGCACCGCGGCCGCCGCAGCGAGCCGCTGTCACTCGGTCGTTCTGAAGGCAGCGCAAGCCGCTGCCTCAGAGAGAGCCGAGATAAGCTGTCAAACCAACCCACCCCCCCTGAGCGGCTACCTCGCCTCACCTTCCCTCTGACGGGCTGACAGGCTGATTGACAGTCCTGACACAGCCTCACACTGGGGACAGGCAGGAAATGCTTTCTGGATCGATGCTAAACACATCCTGCCCGCCCACCGCAGATAAGGAGGGAAGATGATAACGTCTCTATATAAGATAATATAGTACAATATAATATGATATAATATAATACAATACAATATAATATATTATGATATGATATGATATGATATGATATATAATACAATATAATATAATATAATATAATATGATATAATATAATACAATACAATACAATATAATATAATACAATACAATATAATATAATATGATATGATATGATATAATATGATATAATATAATATAATACAATATAATATAATATAATATGATATGATATAATATAGTACAATATAATATAATATAATATGATATGGTATGATATGATATAATATAATATAATTTAATATAGTATAATATAATATAATATAGTATAATATGTTATGATATAATATAATACAATACAATACAATACAATATAAAATAATATAATATAATACAATACAATATAATATAATATAATATAATAATACAATACAATACAATATAATATAATATAATATAATATCAGTTACTTTCAGGCTACTTTGCAAGTCCAATATTCAGCTAACCAGTCTAAACTACATCCTGTTATTGGACCAGTATTATTATTATTATCACCAGTATATTGACCACCAGCATCGTCTGGACTACCGCTACACTTTGGCTCCACCCCCCAAGCAAAACTGTTTTAAGAAAAAAATCAAGTTTGGTTTTGTTCTCAGTGACCATCTGGAACCTGGTAGAGTTTGGTTGTGTAACATTCAGAACGTCTGTAGTAGGAAGGAGCCATTGTATATTTCAGGATGTTAGTATATATTAGTGCTGACTGACTGACAGATCGATGCACTAATGAAGTGACAGCCTGACTGACTGACTGACTGACAGATCAACTGACTGATCAACTGACTGACTGACTGCCCAGCTAAGTGAGCGGCTGATGGACTGACTGATCCGACTGCCTCTACACCCGGGGCAGAGGGAGAAGTGCTCTGGGATCGATCCTAACCACATCCAACCCTCTCAAATCACATCAGGAGGAGGCGAGGTGCTGAAGGGGGAGGACGCTCGGTCTCGTATCGGGGGAGGAAACAAAGCAACTGATGAATTAGAGAGGACAGTCATCTGCTGACAAGTCATAATTGAACAAGTGCATCTCATGGTTTTGTTTTGCTCAAAGTGCTCTGAAGGAAAGAAGAGGTTGCTTCACTCTGCTTGCGGACATGAAATGATTCTTCAAACGTGATATTACAGAAGAGGATAGAACAAACTCTCATCCTAGATGACCAATTTTACAAGCAACCAATAGTAGAGAGTGCACAGACCAGAAAGAAATAAGAACAATGTGTTGTATAATCCCCCTTCATGCATTTATCAAGTCATGTCAAGTTTATTTGTCCCATGTAGTGGATACAGCAGGAGAATACAGTGAAATGCTTCCTTACAAGCTCCACCTACAGTCCAAAATATAAAGTACATGTCAAATTGTGAAAAGGGCAATAATACACAGTACATTAAACATAAAGTGAGTATCCTGCAGGCAGATCTTGAATGTTACACAATCATAACCGATAACCCGTTACCCCTAATCTCTACTAGTTACCGTTACAAACACCTCCTCTAGGGGGTGGAGCCAAAGCGCCGCAGTAGTTCAGCATGCACGCTGTAAAACGTGGGACTGCATCTGCACGACAGATGCACCAAAACATTTGTGTATCCCAAGAAGTTATAAATGTGGTGGGTGGACAGGAAGTTAGGATCCATGTACGATGGAGAGGGATGAAGGTATTTACTCCACTTCTGATTCAGCGGCTCTTTACAAAGACGACATTCAACGGTCGACAGTTAACTTGAACCTATTTTCTGGAAGGTGAGTGAGAGGTTCCTTCAGAAACGTTTTCCTGGTTTAGCGCTGCAGTGAAAAGAAAGACATTCACGACCTGATGACACATGAACTGGGTTTCCATCAACGTATTTATTTATTTTAGTGATTAGATATCAAATGTTAGTTGGTGTGTTAGAATTTCACCATCTGCATTTCTTTGTTTATTTGCACTTCATTTTCACTTTATTTTGGTGACGTTTCTTCCTCTTCGTCTCTTTCTTGCTCTTGTTTCCTCTCCTGTTTTATTCTCTGTCTCTGTCTCTCTTATTGTCTCATCTTTTCTTCTCACCTTCTCTGGGTTCTATTTTCATGAATCAGTGGCGCACCGGGCGTGGCGACTGACTTTCGGTAATGTGGTGGCCAGAGGTGCACAGCACACCTGGATCAGGGGGGGATGGGTTACCAGCTTCCATCATGACATCAACCTCCTTCCCTTCCCGTTCTCACCGTTTGCCGGTGGATTCTCCCAAGAGGAAACGGACGTGCAGCCATGTTAAGAACTCAGGAAGCATTTTATGAAGAAAACTCTTTCATGGAGATGTTGAATAGTATAGTTGAGTAGTTTATAGTGGGAAATGTTCAGACTGATTCGTTTTAATCCTTTTCAAATTTCTTGTTCGATTTTCCTGTTTTTTCTTTTCTTCTGTCGGCGTGTTTTGAGGTTTTGGATTGTTTTTTTTCATCCCGCCCGCTGATGACTTCTCTTCCTCCCATGGGCGTGACCAAAATGCAAAACAAATAAATCCAAACCCCCAAAACACAACGACAGCAGCAAAACAAACAAAAACAAAAAAATGCAAGAAATTTGAAAAGGATTAAAATTAATCTTTTAATCTGATTGTTTTTTATTTTTTCATTTTAATAGTGAATATTTTGGTTATTAATCCTTTATTGATGAATTCATCTTTTGAGCTAAAACAATACCTGAACCTAATACAATACCTTCTCTCTCTCTCTCTCTCTCTCTCTCTCTCTCTCTCTCTCTCTCTCTCTCTCTCTCTCTCTCAGCCACCCCTCAACACAACTTTGTTTTAAAATCCATCATGTCTCTTCCTGTGGGTTCAGGATGCTGATAGGTTGGAGGAGGAGGGGGGAGGTGCAGCGGTGCAGGAATGATGTCATCATGTCATCATGTCTACCTTAATGCCCCTGGAAACTGAGACACACGTCAGGCAGACTTAAACACAAATAAGCTCTCCACCACATCCCTCTAACTGTTGAGATTATGTCTGACAGGGGGGGAGGGGGGGGAGGGGGGGGTTACACTCCACCACCAACCTATCCTCCACCACCCGACCCCCCCCACCCACCCTCCCTGTGCTGAGGAAAAGCTGAGCCGAGCTGCTGTGGGATCCAGGATGAGGATGGATTGAGCTTCGATACGCTGAGCTGTTATAGTATGAGTCACCTGACGCACACACACACACACACACACACACACACACACACACACACACACACACACACGGTATATAGACCACCTCTTGGTCTCTGGTCTCTCTCTCTTTCTCTCTGAGGATGGATGTCTCTCCTCTCGGGCCTCGTCCACACGGAGACGTTAAAATTTCGTGTCTTTTCAGAAAGCTCTCCGTCCACACGACACCACCAGTAACTCATACCTTCTTCCGTGGGCATGAACAGACCACCGCTTACGTCTGGATCACGTCACGATAAAACGTCACCGTTATCAAATGTCTTCATTTTCATTGTCCACGCGACAACGGAGGCTGTTTTCAGATTCATCCACTTGGGAGAGCGTTGGGAGAAAGCTGTGTGTGTGTTTGGTAGGTGTGTGTGTGTGTGTGTGTGTGTGTGTGTGTGAGTATTTTAAAATATTTTTGTTGTGAGATGTTTGATTAGTGAACATCACAAGTAAAATAAATCTCCAAACTCTTTCACTCTCTTTGTCTGTATTAATACTTCAGTCTCTCTCTCTCTCTCTCTCTCTCTCTCTCTCTCTCTCTCTCTCTTTCCTTTACATACCTTGGCTGTCTTCAGTTTCTCTGTGTTGTTATTCTGTTCATGCTCGCCACATGGTCACATGGTCACATGGTCACATGGTTTCCCCCCCTGGGATTCAGTTAGTGAAGGAAAGGTGATTTCTCTCATTCTATCGATCTGAGCGTATCTATCTGTCTCTCTCTCTCTCCATCTGTCTGTATCTATTTATCCCTCTCTACCAGGCGCTGTCTCTCTCTCTCTCTCTCTCTCTCGCTCTCTCTCTCTCTCTCTCTCTCTCTCTCTCTCTCCATCTGTCTGTATCTATTTATCCCTCTCTACCAGGCGCTGTCTCTCTCGCTCTCTCTCTCTCTCTCTCTCTCTCTCTCTCTCTCTCTCTCTATGTGCTGAGAGAGAAAGCTTTCAGGTCTCTCTCGCAGCCATCTTGGAGGTCTTTCACAGCTCTTGAGCAACAGTCTCTTTGAACAGCTGGTTGGATTTCTGAACGTACAACTTGGTTTTCTCAACAGAATTCAAGACGTGTTTAATTTCTGTTAGCTCATTTTTGTTATCTGGTCAGCTAACCATCGCTGTCTGATTAGCACGCTAGCTAACGTATCTAGTAGAAGCTAGCGTTAGCAGTGGCTAGTAGTCCCATGTTAACAGTAGCTAAACTAGCCTGCTGGCTAAACGTCCATGACGGTGCCGCCTGTGATTATTACTTGCGACACAAGCCTCAGTACTGATGCATCTGCAGGCTTTGACCATGTGTAACATAGTTAAATAAGGTTCAGGTTAAATCCCGCTAAATGGGATAAATATGCCATCTGCTGTTGTAAAATTGTACCTACATTTAGTAGTAATGGCAAAGGATTATGGGTAATCCTCATAGTAACGGAGGATTTACCGTAAGGTAACGTATCTATAAATGTCTGTGGACAAAATAATTGTATCTAACTTAAAAAGCACATAAAAGTTGAGTTAGCTTTATTTGGGTTGATATGAATTGTTTTAGAGTAAATTCGCCATGTTTTTGTGAAGCTAACTATTCGTTTTTGTATGTTTTGTTACCACTGGAGGAGAGATCTCTCCAATAGCTAGCTAACATTAACGTGTCGCCGTCTTTCCAGACAAGACGGAGAATACGTTTGTCCACAAAGAAGATGACCTACCTTTGTTTGTCATGAATGCAGGTATGTTTGGTAATGTTTTCTGTGTCTTGTAATGTAATGTAACTAAGTTGCATTACATAATTAGTTACATAATCGTTATGAAAAGAAAAATACTATAAAAAGTGTAAGAGTCCAGTGTGAGAAATCTGTATAAATGTATTTCTGTATTTTCTCCTTGTGGATTTGGGAGAGTAGCAGTTTCTGTTGTGTTTTATTTATTTTAATTACATGAATCCTCTTAGTAACGGAGGATTTACCGTGAGACAAGACGGAGTATACGTTTGTCCACAAAGAAGATGACCTGTCCTTTGTTTGTCATGAATGCAGAATAAACCTGTTACAACAAATCTGACCAGCTCCGGGATGATTCAAGCAGAAGACATTCCTCAGACCAGCCCTCTGCTTTATTTCAGCCTAGATATAAAACACAGACTGGACTCATTTTGTATTGTTGATTTCACTATGAAGCAAAAGCAGGAGTAGCAAGTAGTTCAGCGCAAAACAACTTCTGCAGAATGGATCATTTCTTTTAAACTTCAGAGCAAACCGTCCCTGTTTACAGTGCAGTGCTTCCTCTGACCTGATATACAGCGTCAGTGTTTATTAGCTGACCTTAAGACAGGAGACTGAGTGAGTGCATTAGTGTGGGGGGAGCCGGGGGCCGTCTCGGGCCCTGCAGGGGACTGGAGATACTCTGCTGCAGCCGTTCTCAAGCTCCGGGTCAGGACCTGAAGCGGGTCTCGGGGATGGTTACCAATGGGAAGCTTTCTTTAATGAGCTCGGATCGTTGGCTGAAAATCCCCTCCGTCCTGTGACACCGGACTCAAAACCCAAATAAGTTTTATGAGCTAATTACTGGCTCCCAAACTGGGGCCCGGGGACGCTCAGGGGCCCAGAGCTGTTTCTGAAGGAGGAGGATATTACTTTCACTATTATTTTTTCTGCACACACACATAGCTCAGTAGGAGGAGGCTGGCAGGGCAGATGCTTGAACTGGGATCCTCAAAAATATAGTCATAACATAAACCACTGGACCTGTCAGACTCAGTGATGTAATCGGATTACTTTGCTATGCCCTCGAAATACTCATGCTGTGCAGTCAAAGGACAGTTTTGCAATTTCCTACTCAATTTAATGACACAAACATGTTTCATTCTCGGAGGATCGGGGCTCTGCGGTCTGAGGGCCTCTTGACATGTAGGATGGCGGTAGCTCGGAGGTTAGCGGGCAGCGGCTTGTGACCGTGAGGTTGCCGGCTTGAATCCTAAAGACGCTGAGAAAGAAGAGCCGGCGCGCTCGGCCACTTTTCCCTCGACACGTTGAGGAAGGAGATCAAGGTTTGTGGAGCGATGCCTTCACTGTCCAGCACCACTCTCATCAGCCCGGCACCGGGCCGCTCGTTCTCCAATTTCCTGTCTGTTGCTTTCTTTCTTTGATGCCATGCATTCACACACACACACACACACACACACACACACACACACACACACACACACACACACACACACACACACACACGCATCACACAATTCAATTCAATTCAATCTGCTTCAATGGCATAAACATTATAGTCTTGCCAAAGTGTCTAAATACAATTGGGATTCATCAAAATCAACACAAAAAATGTATGTAATGCTAAATACTGAGTGTGTGTGTGTGTGTGTGTGTGTGTGTGTGTGTGTGTGTGTGTGTCAATATCTAATAAAGCATCTTGTTAAAGGCAAGAATTTGAACTAAAAATCCACCCGTCTGATCCGGCTGAAGCCCAAAGCGACAGAGAAGAGCATCCCGCGGATTGAATGAACGGTTGATAGAAACAGATTGATCTGAGAACCTAAAGATTCTCCCCACCCACCTCACCCCACCTTCCTCCTCCTTCCTCCTCCTCCATGTGTCTGTTCTCCCTCACTGCCTTCCAGCGTTTCCCCTGGGGAGATTCTGTCTGTGGATAAAGAAAATATGTTTTCAAATGAACCAGAACCTCATTTAGCAGGTGAATCAAGCAAAATGAGTTCTGCTTTTACACCACAAACCCTCCACATGTGGTCCCGTGTGGGTGAATCGTGGCACTGTGACACCGCCAGGTTAGGGGTTCAATTCCCAGTGGGTAAAGCAAGGCACTGACTCTGAAAATGTTGAATCCGATTGAGTCTCGTTTGTGGAAATGTTTAATTTGGGACGCAGAGAAAAGATTACTGTTAGAGAGAAGACCTGCTCTTCATTTGGAGGTTTACAGTGCATACAGATTGGAGAATCTTCCATTGAACCCCACAAGGAGAAGGAAGGAAGGAAATAGAGTATAAAGGAACCATATAAGGCACCTTGCCATACATCATTGCACAGTAACAATCACGATTTCCCAGACCAGCTTCCATTGACCCGTTTTAATCTCCCCGCCTCGCGTCTGCAACACTCCAACCTTTCCTCCTCCTTCCTCCATCCCCCCTCTTCACACCCTTCTCGTTTCCTCATTCCTCCGAGGTGACGTCTCCCGCTGTTGCGTAACATCCATCGCCCGGCGGAGGGCCCCAGCGCACCGCGGGGTCCTGACAGGTAAACTCCCCGGACGCCGCTTCCCCTCCACCGGCAAGCATTAATCCCACTCTCTGCTTGTAAAAAAAAAAAATAGCTAGTCGGTATGGAAGCCATTAGAGAGAGAGAGGGGCCTGGAGGGGAGGAGACGGGAGGGAGGGGGGGAGGAAGAAGAGTGAAAAACAATGAGAGAGAGGCAGAGTGGGAGCTGGGAAGTCAGAAAAGGAGGAAAAGGTTTTATGGAAAGATACACCAGGGTCCCGTCATCACTAACTGAGATGCTGTAGATTTGACCTGAAAATGAAATTCAACATGAAATTTGTTTGGACACTGGCGGGAAATCTCCTCCACTAACAGGAAGTAACTCAACACCGAAATACAGACCACCAACGTTAGATCTTCTCCTCTCCTGTCCCTTTTGGTTTCCATTGGTGTGAAGCATCACAGACCGGCCGGGTTGGTAAACATGAACATGATGTGAGCAGTTTACTGATGTCGCGTTACAGGATTTCTGGGTTTTGAACGTCAGTTTTAAGCCAATACTTTAAAGCTTTAGGTAATACTTTAGACAGACAGGGAGACTCAGAGAGGTGCTGCAAACTGGCCACAAGGGTGTCATCATGCCAAAATGAAGGTTTGGTCCATGAAGACATCGAGTTAAATATGAGTTAATCTCTCTCTCTCTCTCTCTCTCTCTCTCTCTCTCTCTCTCTCTTAGTGTAACACTATCTCACTTTCAATTAATTTCATATCAATGTTATGTAAAGAAATATAATATGCTGGGAAGCAAACAAAAAAAATCAAGACGACGAACTAAGACACTGAACTATATTGGATAATAGAATCTGAATGACAACTGAAACAGCAAATAGTAGAAAAACAATGAGAGCCATGAAATGTCGAGGGAGAAGGAGCTAATCCATGAGAACTGTGGGGGAGGAGAGTGTGTATGTGTGTGTGTGTGTGGGGGGGGGGGGCGGGGGAGTGTGGGAGAGAATGTGTGTGAGTGGAGGGAAGGAAGTGACAAGGAGGGAGAAGGGAAAGCTTCATTTGAAATGGCTGAGCTGTAGATTCATTAGCAGAGTGAGTTGAACTCTCGCACCGCGGGGAATCTGAACTGGTGCAGTCCAAAGTCCATTCTGTTGGGGAATGGATTCTGGTTGGAAATAAAAATACAGATTTGATAGAAGAGGATTGTAGTTCCACTCGTAAACATTTCCCGGAGGCGGCGCTGCTCTGGAGGCAGAGTTGAGTTAAACCTCAGTGGGCGGAGCCAAAGAACCATCGCTTTTCGAGGCGGATGTTAGCTAAAGGGAAAACCTGAATGTCAAAGAACGAACGACTCTGGTCAAAATCTAAATAAAAATATGAATGTAATGGCTTTTTTCAGCCACTCATCACCATGCCATCCATGATGTTGGAGGCTCAGCAGACTAGCTAACTAGCTAACCTAGCTAACTATAGGCTAGTATGGCCAGTTTGAACTTGGAAGGTCAGCTAGGCTAACTAGCTAACCTAGATTCCTTACTTACTAGCAAGAACACGAGGCTTCATAATATTAGCTAGCTTTTTTTCAGCTTCAGTCTAACGAAAAACTGTGGTTATTTGGCTCCGCCCATTGAGGTTTAACTCAACCAATGAGGTTGTTTCTACCTCCAGAGCAGCTCTACCTCAGAGAAACACTTGCAGAACTAATTCTCCAGTCTGCTGATACAGGCGTCCTGTGTGTTCATGTAGAGCGATCCCACTGGTGGAGTGAAGCATCTCTTCACCACCAGCTGAGGACCAGTTCTCTGATCCTTTCCTTTCATGAGGGAAACCAGGAAGTCTGGAAGATGAGGACACCTCTGCAGCTGACGGATGGATTCATCAGGTGACCAAGGTCATCTGATAGATCCTGATTAAAAACCTCTCAGAGCTTTTGATTAAAACTGGAGGTTTCTGTTTTCTCCCTGCAGACGCAACGAGGACCAGTGGAATATTCCCTCCTCATGTCCTAACATGGGAACCTCTCTACTAGTCAGTACATGGTGTGACTATACTGATCTGGTATCTTCAATGTATTGTTCAATGTATTTTGAACATTATTACAAGCATATTACTTTGATTTCAAGTTTGGTATCAGAATGATCACACAACTATGACAGAAATGATGCAGCAAGTGTCTGAACCTCAATATCAAACTTACAGTCAAAGTCAAGCTTGTATACACAGTTATTTCGTTAAAGGCATTCAACCCCCCTGCTCTCACGCCCCTCTTGTGGTAAATACAGTGTTCTAATAAGTTTCCTTCTTCTGATTCCTTCTTCTGATTCTGTTTCTATTTTTGTCTACAAACCACTAATTAAGTCCTGAGACAAAAAGTAGCTCAACTCTCAGAACAGGCGATCGGACTCGAAGCCGTCTCGACCGCCAGCTGCCTATCAACTGTCACATTGTCAGCGTGACGCCTCAACGAGAACCCAGCAGGTTGCTCTCCTCCAACCATCACCGAACTGTTATCCTAAGGAGAGGAGGACCACTCTCCGCCAACCCACCAGGCTCCTGCAGCCCAGCGCCAACTCCTCGGCTCCATCGCGGTCAGGAGCGAGCTACGTTGTTACGTTGGTGTATCATGGCTGCTGATGCCGTCGCCGAGGCGTGCAGAATCATGATCCAAGACTGAATTCTGTCCTCGGTTGGTTACATTTCGTTCCCTGTCATGTTTTGCCGTTAAACCTTCCTGGTTACACCCACTGCTGTTCGTTACCACTCTTTCATCATCTTGGTGATTCCATCGCCACTCCCTTTAGATTCAGACACCCTCATGCTAGTGTACCATTTTCACGGTGTTATCTGGCCTATATTCTCCTATATTCTGGTTCGTGGTCCATTTATATGCTGTGTGATTATTGTGTAGTTTTCATCTCCCGTGGTTCAAAGATCATATTTTATAGGTATTGTCTGATTGATGCTTGACTATCGTTCCTGAGACTAAACTGAGGCGGTCAACATCAGACATATTGACAGCTACTACACTACACTACCAACTGCATGTTACTTTAAGGTGCTTTAGATCAAAGATGTTTAATGTTTGATTATGAGCCTGAAACGTGACGATGAAGTCGACTGGAAAAAACATTTTGAAAAAGAAACTTTTCGTCGTCACGTCGCATTTCAAACCACCGAATTCAGAGCAACAGAGGGAGAGAGACGCCGCTCGGTGTTTCTGTACACCTGTTGTCTTAAGGCTGAGTGTTCTCCAAGCCACAAGGTCAGGCAGGCACTGGCAGCACTGAGACAGCTCACACACACACACACACACACACACACACACTCTGGGATGAGAGAGTCTTAAATTATTCAGCAGGCCCGGTAACTTCTCAAAGCGTGAGAGGGGAAGCTGCTCTGTCAGCCGGCCCCGCGGGCCCGCCGCCTCAAACCTCTTCACATTTCGGCCATTCTGGCTCAGAGTTTCCAGTCGGAGATAACAACAGCTGTCTGCCGCGGCGTTCCCACCCGGCGCCGGCTTCAGACAGGTGGAGTTTTTTTACAGAGCCGGCATGAGGACGGACCCGGCAGGTGCTTTGACGGATGGCAACACAAACAAACACGAAATGTTCACAATGCGATGTTATGGTACGGTAAAAAAAAATCACCCGACCATCAGAAAGCTGTAAAACCTGAAATGACATTTTCCTTGCACATCTTTTGATTCATTTAATTGTTCAATTTTTGCGTATGAAAATGTCAACTTTGATATTTTGGCGCTATATTTACTAAGGTTTTCAACATTGGCCGACGCATCAACATCTACTCAATGTCAAAATGACCTGACCTCGCTGTAGTTTCTCAGTCCAGACCAGTGTGGAAAGTTAAAAATGGACCCTAGAATAGAGGCCATGTTCCTCCACGGGGCACATCGGTGGTCGCTGCTTCGTTGAGGAAGTGGATGTGGATCTTCTGAGCTCAGAAACAAACTACATATCACTACATCATGTTCAGTATGTTCAGTAGGAGTAGTTTAGGTTTTTAACATCAAAGTAAGAAAGCCCCCCAGAGCGCTAGCCATGCTAAGTGGTTGCCGTGCCAACCTGCGGTAGCCCGTGAGTTCGTTAGCCAGCTGCATGCATTCTGCTACACAGGAAACGTCTCAGTCAGGACACATGCGATGGTATAAAACTTTAATCCTCCTGAGGACATTCTTCACTGAGGTTTATGGGTAATTAAGCGCTGCCCACTGCACCTCGCCCCTCCTGCATCACCGCCGCACCACGAACACGGTGGAGAACGCCCCCTCGGGCATTACCGCCACATCTGTAGTAGTCTGTGTAGTAGAAGAGGTGGACGTGTGAATGTGGCCGTTCACGTGAAACACGTCTTCTAAACGGGGCGTTAGACGAGCCCAGATTGATGCCAGAGGTTAATATCAGCGCCTGCAGCGACGCAGGAACAGGCGCAGCTACAGGATCGCCCCCCGCCCCCATCCTCCTGCAACGAGTCCCACGTTCTTTATTAGCTGCCGGCTGCATTGTCGTGGCGTGCCGGGCCCCGCCGTCGCCACTTTCTATTTACATGCCATTTCCAATGAATAGTGATGAGTGTTGTTGTTGGCGTGCAGCCGGCCGGCGACCTTCTCCCCCCCACGCCGATATTATTCCATCTCGCGTAAATGAATTGCGTCGGCACACGCGGGCCGGATCCGCTGTCGGCTGTGGTGTTTTAATGCATGCTTAATAGGCCTGTCTGCCGCTGTACAGACGATTCCTCACGCCGCTACGACGCGGCGCTGATGGGAGATATACATCATACATACATTAAGCAGATAAGCGCCGTTTCCCAGACTGCCGAGTCCAAACAACAAGAGGCGCCCGTTCGTTTGCTCGTCGATAACAACATATGGCGCTCATCTCCACGGAGACGAAAACAACCACCCAGCTCTAATGGCAAACACTTATTGTTGTTGTCAAACGGGACACAGGGGCTTTCAATTTAACAGCCACTTGTTGTCAGTTGGTTTGCTGCCAACTTCACCGGTGTATGAATTTCACAAGCCTGGTTGGTGCTGTGCAGGGTCGGTTGGTAATGAGTATTCTGTAGATCCATCGTGGAGAAAGAGTCAAAGCTTCAGTTCATCATTCTGAGTCTCGTCTGTAAAGTCTTTGTGTTTTTAACCATCCGTGGTACAGACGTACTGTACCAGGGCTGATGCTGGTCGGTGGGATATCGGTTTGTTATTGTTGTCCACTTCCAACATGATGGACTTGATGCTGTTTGTTAGATTACACATTATTGTAGAATTGATCAATGCTGCACGTGTTGTCAACCTGAATTGATTCTAATTCAGATACGCATGATGTTTTAATGACATGTCAGAGGTTTTCCCACCCTGACAGGAATACATTCCTCAGGGAAACACTGAACAATTTGTTGGAATGTTTTGGCGTGAAAATGATCAAAGATATTGAATATTGACACAAAATATCGTCTATTGGCAGCTTCTATCGGTATGTCTATGTATGAGCCTCCAAAAGCCAATCAGCATTCAGGCAGCCCAGCATGCAGTAGGTTGCAGCAGGTTGCAGTAGGTTGCAGCAGGTTGCAGTAGGTTGCAGTAGGTTGCAGCAGGTTGTAGCAGGTTGCAGTAGGTTGCAGTAGGTTGCAGCAGGTTGCAGTAGGTTGCAGCAGGTTGCAGTAATTTACAGCAAATTAAAACTTCATGAAAAGACCAAATATTTAGGAGCTGGAAAAGCAGCAACAGGGGCCTCCATGGGGGCCACAGGAAAACCAACGAGGTCCAAGCCAAAAGTTAAAAGCTTTTAGGAAAATAAATTATTTTCCGTGAATTGTAAACATGTACATGTGGAGACTGTCGGCAGCTGTGGAGGCCAGGGTCTACTACGCTGGTGGTGCTCCATATTCTATTTAAGTCATTTGTTCCTGTAGCCTTTAACCAGGGGGGCTGGGGACCGGCCCCCGGGGGCCCACAGGGTGGTCTGGATTGGGCGTCTATCATCTGAAAAGAAAGGCTGGGAAGGCTGGGAGCCGTCCTCAGAGACTCGCCAGAGGAAATGACACGACCACGCAACAGGAGAGAGCTTTGTGGGGTGAGAGGTTGGGGGGGGGCGGCCGGCTCCATCACTTCTTCATGTTCCTTCCTTCACTTTCCCCTCGATCCCTTCCTTCCATCCTCCTTCCTTCCCTCCATCTTTCCCTCCCTCACGATTCCTCTCCTTCCACCCCTCCCTCCATCCTGATTATGCACCAGATACACAACCATCTGTACTTGTGTGTGTGTACGTGTGCACATGTACTTGAGTGTGTGTACGTGTGCACGTGTACTTCTGTGTGTGTACTTGTGTGTACGCGTGCACGTGTACTTGTGCGTGTGTACGCGTGCACGTGTACTTGTGTGTGTGTACGCGTGCACGTGTACTTGTGTGTGTGTCTATGTGTGTACTTGTGTGTACGCGTGCACGTGTACTTGAGTGTGTGTACGCGTGCATGTGTACTTGTGTGTGTGTACGCGTGCACGTGTACTTGAGTGTGTGTACGTGTGCACGTGTACTTGTGTGTGTGTCTATGTGTGTACGCGTGCACGTGTACTTGAGTGTGTGTACGTGTGCACGTGTACTTGTGTGTGTGTCTATGTGTGTACTTGTGTGTACGCGTGCACGTGTACTTGAGTGTGTGTACGCGTGCACGTGTACTTGTGTGTGTGTACGTGTGCACGTGTACTTGTGTGTGTGTCTATGTGTGTACTTGTGTGTACGTGTGCACGTGTACTTGTGTGTGTGTCTATGTGTGTACTTGTGTGTACGCGTGCACGTGTACTTGAGTGTGTGTCTGCAGGCAGAAATGTTTATGTATGCTTCATTACAGCTGTATTTGTTTGTGTGGGTCAGGAGTCAGTTCTCAGGCTAAAAGTGTGTGTGTGTGTGTGTGTGTGTGTGTGTGTGTGTGTGTGTGTGTGTGTGTGCTGGAGAGTCAAGAAAGTGTGAGAGTCAATTTCTCTGGGCAAAGGAATGAAAATGTTTGAGTCATTAAAGGCAGGATTTGTTTGGACGGTTTTTACTGCGTTTGTATAATCAGGCCGCCGCCGCCACGGCCTCGATCTGAGCAGGGATTTTATGGCTGACATCACTTTGTTTAGCATTCTCTTCGGATACCCGCTGTGCTGACAGTCACTTGTTTGACAAACAGCACATCTAATTGCAACCTGACAAATACAAAAACAAACCGCAGGGACAGATGCACACGCACAAAAAAAAACTACAGAGAGTCGTATATTTCACCCGCACACAAGCAAGGGAGGACCGGCGCTCGTAACAAACAGCGGGTGGTCGGGGGGTAAGGAGCGTCCGGGCGCTGCGGTGGCGGTAAACAGACAGGTTGTGTTCTTATGTCAGTGATGGATAGCGCCCCCCCCCCCCCCCCCCCCCCAGCCTGCACGCTTCGCTCGCAGCCAGCCAGAACAAAACTGAATCAATGAATAATAACAACAGAAACGAGAGCCTGCGGTGACCTGCGGGGCCTTTCCGCCGCCGCCGCCGCCTGAAGGCTGCCGCGGCTTAAAATACAGTTTAAAATACACTTTCTTAACGAGAGGAAGGGCGAAGGGAGAGCAGCAGCATTAGAACGAAAGCCGACGGGCCCGACGAGGCTGGTTTGCCCCCCTAGCCAGGACGTTTATGTTTGTGTGGGGAAGAAACCGAGAGACGAAACAAAAAAGGACAACACCTTAAAAAACTGCTGCAACCAGACCGGGGTCAAATACAACAGGAAGATAAAGAGTGATGGGGTTCAAGCCCAGATAGTTTTAGTTTTTGTAGCATATGAGCACCAAATTGTCAAATTTCACAAAGTCATCCAGCTCATCCAATCTGTCACTTTCCTGCTGAGTACAGGGATTTAAAATGTCCCCTTCTTATATCAGTTAATACATTTTATCTGAGTAAATCATCCCTTGAAATGAAAAGTCTCTAACTGGCTGTCAGGGGTCAAGAGGTTTATGATGACAACGGATCCATTCAAATGACCCATTGAATTCCTCTGTGTATTAACAGTACTGTGGATGGAGACACGTTGGTTGGTCTCACTTTGACTGGTTTGAATGTAGTGTGGTGTCATCGTTGTAAATAAAGGCTGAAACATGAACTCCATGGTTTGTAGTGATTTGCAAACCGCCTTCCGTAATGGGAAAGGACAAACTCAGATGTACCGCGACCCCGCCCACATGCACTGAGACCCCGCCCACATGCACCAACCACAATCATACCTGCAATCATATCTGCAATCATACTTGCGTCCAAAACACCAGATTTCATGAAATTCTGTCTTCTTGACATCATGAGATACATATTTGTGGTATATGTGGCGCCCCCTATTGGACAATTTCAAAATACTTGTGCAGTCATATTTGGGGGCATCCATGTTACCCCATATTTTGCCATATTAGACCATACTTTGCAATAGCCATGCGTATAATGTGTTTACAATGGCATGAATGACCTTCTGAATGACCTTCTAAATGACCTTCTGAATCACCGCTTACCAAAACTCCAATAAACAAGCTACTTTTGAGTCCATGTGTCTTTTGTTTACAAGCCCTGGTTTGCTTGTAACGGGGCTGTGTGGATCTAAACGAACCAGATACAGAAATACAACAGAGTAGACTCAAACTGTTGGTGTGATCACACCAACACACCAACAGTTTGTTTTAATCTGATCTGGGGGTGTGGGGGGGGGGGGGGGGGGGTGGTGTTCTGGATCACAGAAACATTTACTAAATTGACTCTCAAACATCCTCCTGTCTTGTATTCCTTGTATTGTCCCGTGTGGTTACCCCACATCATGTAATCCAAGCAGGTTAAAACAAACACTAAAAGCTATTTGACCCGGGGCTGAACGGACCCTTCACAATAAAAGTATTTTATTTTTTAATTACCTTTACTTATGCAAGGAAAGCTGTCTGGGCGGTTGGGGGTTGAGTGCCTTGCTCAACAACTCCCCAGTGGCTGTTAAAGGAAGGGAGAAGGTTTCTGTTCCATCTTTCATCTCACCATCAAAGCTCCTGCCGCCCCCACACTTTGGAACAGACAATACAAATTGACACTCACACACAAACACACCGCCCCCTTAAAAAAATCCACAAGCCAAAAAATAGATGCAATCAAATAATTGATGAAAACAGTGCAGCAGGAAATTGCTCTTCCCCTAGTGTCCTTGGTCGCTGGCGGTTCTTTGCTTATTTAAGACAATGAGATTTCTCAATTATGCCGTCCACATTTGTCTGTTAATCCAGCAGCATGGTGTGAGTCAGCAGCAGCCTGTTGGACCATTCACCACTTCTCTCCTCTTATCTTATTTATCTCTCCTGATTTCACGAAAGATGCAGGTAGCAGTGACGGGCGACTACGGACGGCGTCTCGACTTTCACTTTGGCGCTAAATTCACAGTGTTGGTGATTCAACGTCTAAATGTCTGCTGGGTACCACTATTTTTCACAAGTGATCCCGAAAATCAATCAGCCACTTTCACTACTTTGCCAGCTAAACTGATTTTTAAAATGGAAAATAACCTGCGAATGATGGTTTGTTCCCCTGCCACACACTGACCAGACACAGTCCAGGAAGCATCTGATGGATGGCAACTTCAATGTCAACACAAATAAGCACCACATCTTCACAATTTGATATTATTGCAAAGTAAAAACTGAACGGTTTTGAACTGATCATAAGGATATGAAGGTCCTTGGAGGACGACATGTCAACATCTCAACAGGTTTTCAGCGTTGCAGGCCGTTGTTTCAACATCTATTCAACATCAAAATAGTTGCCAGGAGCAGAAGATTTAGCAGCATTTATCCTGTGGTTGGTGGCAAATTCCCACCCTGGTAACAGTTAGTTTAGTCTATGTGAACTGCGTTTCCTCCCATGCTTTGGAGGAACCAGCAGCTCCGGGTGACTTGGGGAGTCAAACCCTTTTCCCTTTTCCCTTTGTATTCCTCAGAAATGAAACAGATAAATGTCCTTATAAAACGTACCACACTTTGTTTATCCTGTGTACAAATATTACTGCACATTACAAAGACACAACCTGTTCCATCTTTGCCATCCCTCAGGCCTGAGCCTGTCCGCACAAGGTGGCTACAGTCGGTGAGCCAATGAGACGTGGAACTCAAGGTCTGGTCTCCATAACCCAACAGACCACAGAGGACGTCAACACCGGTTAAACTGTCTTAAATGTGTTGCTGCTTCGTTTTCAAAGAGAATCACATGAAAAGCGTCTGGATCGTCTCCATCGACATGCAGAAGAACATCATGGGTCATTTTTCACAATGTTCCCAAATGCAAACAAAAGCAGAGCTGGTACAAACTACGACACAGTCTCACACTACAGTAAGACACCTGAATGTTTGTTTTTTAAACTGTATTTTCATATTTCATATTTCATATTTCATATTTTCATATTTCCAACATATTAAAATAAAAATAATGAAGACAAGACCAAAGACGTTTATGGGGAGAAGACAGGACCAAAATACATGCCACCAGCCCGAAAAATTTCCAAAAGTCTGCAATGTATCTAAGAGGATAGGAATAGACACTACTGGGTTAGAAACAAAACAGAGGAGGTCGTCTGCATAAAGGGATACCTTGTGGGTAATTCCTGCAATTCTATCCTCGGCCCGCTAGGGGTTCTATGGCTACATCAAAAAGGGTTGCGATAAATGACAGCCCTGCCGTGTGCCTCTATAAAGACGGAAATAGTCTGATAGGACATTATTTGTGCGGAGGAGATGAATAAAGAATCTTGATCCAGGAGCAAAAGTGGCCCGAAACCAAATCTCTCTAGAATAGTAAATAGATAGTCCCATTCAATTTGTGAGATCAAAATGTCGGGCTGTACCGTAGAGTGGGCAGAATAAAGAACACTGAACAAAAGATTGTCTGCCTGCAACAAACAGGGTGAATTATAAGAGGTATCACCGTCTCCAGGCGTCGTGCACTTTGGCCTTTTTTAATTGAACATCAAAGCCTACCTGGATTCATATTCACGTTATGATTCAGTACTCCAGAAAACAACTGATTTCTCATTACGTCAGCCATCAAGAATTGAACCTCGGTGATTATTGAGCTTCCATGGGATGTGACACAGCAGCTTTAATTGATTTCAAAGGAAGCATCCCGTCGATGGCTGAAGGCTGCAGTGGAGTTTGAGTTTATTAATCATCTCATGGTTGCTACGTTATTTGTTTTTGGGGGACTCCAGGTGACGCTGAGCTCAGAGCTGCTCACCTACTTGGGGAAACGGGATAGCTGCTGGAACCGAGGGAAATTAACACATCAACATGAGTCTCTATTGAGCCCCATAGGGAAATTCTCCTGTTACTTGCCCCTCCACAGGGAGGTCAGAGGTCAGGCTCAGCTACAGAACAGCAGGTGAGGAGTCGGTGTCTTGCTCGAGACTTCAGGAGGCTTGCCAGTACGGGGTCTTGAATCTGGGTCATCTGGTTTCACTGTTACTCATCTGACAGTAGCATCGTCACATAGAGAGAGACGGACCTACAGCACCGATACTGAACACCGAGTCAGAGCTCATAATGTTGATTGACTGCGATCTGTCATCCGCACTCGTCGCTAATGTGCCAGGTCTCGCTGTAATTCGTTGACACGTCTTAAACTGTCAATTACTGGGAGCCATGTTAATGCCCCCCCCCCCACCTCCCACCTCCCACCTCCCCGGCCTGGGCAAATGAATTACTCTGTTACATGAGCTATTGTCAGCTCATCCAATATCCCCCACTTGGTTGATTCATAGGCCTGTTCTTCAGGATTGCAGGCTCTTGAACGCCCACAATTAATGTATGTCATTCCATCCAGTATGTGAAGGGATCCACTCCAAAACATTACATATATATACACTTACATAGATGCTCAATGAGCGCTTGTCTGGGCGCTCAAAAGTGAGGCTCAAAATCTGAAATCTGAGGCTGAAATCCAAACTTCCTCCTGAACATCAGCGAGGCTCCGTCCATCTTCTCTTCTCTCGTCTCTTTGGTATGAAGCATCACAGACTGGCCGGGCTGGTGAACATGAGCGTTGCTGTGTGCAGTTCACTGACGTCACATTACAGGATTTCTGGGTATTGAAGTTAAAACAGGTCTCAAATGACCTCTAGTTGTCAAAGTGCCTCCAAATGAAACACTTTCATCAGCAGATGAAACAGATTTACTGGTCAAGTATCTGTTATCGGTTTGTTAACCAAGGACCTAAATAACCTGTGGATATTTACTGCACCTCCCTCTCTGCAGCTGCAGCCACACTACGGGAACACACACAGCTACTGTAGCTACTGTAGCTACTATATTACATCTATAAAGTCTGTCTTTGCACTACATGTGAGGTGCTGTTGTTAGTCAGGTTGTGATTAACAACAGGACGATACATCCTGGACCAATGGCACTAAGACAAATTCCTGTACATTTATCGTACTCCATTCGATGTTTACTGGAAGCTGAAAAATTGTATCTATTGCCCACCAGAAAAAAACAATTAGAAATATTGTTTTAGAGGAAACTGTGAATTCTAATATATTTATATATATATGAGTAAACCCTGTTTTTTATTTTCTATTCTCTGGTGTGGTTGAATTAAACCTTGACCTTTCCATGACCTTTCCCATTCCTTTTTTTGCAGCAATGCCACCAAGGCAATTTTCTGTACATTTATTGTACTTGGAACTTTAAGTAATTCTGTGTCTGATAATGGAATTAACAAAGTTCAGTTCAGTTGATAAAACAGAGGCGACATTAAAAAACCAATGTGATGAATTATGATGATAAAAACACAGAAAGAAAAGATGCAAATCAGTAATTTGTGCAGAGGCGATGAAAAAACACATTACTTGAACACAATCAAAACCACAACAATAACAAATCAAGATGATAAGAAAAAAACAACAGGATTGATTAACTGAATCTAAATGAGACCAGATCACAACATGGAGGGAAACGGTAAAGCAGCAAGAACATAATAAATAAACTAAAATGCCTCTAATGTAGGAAAGAGTGTGTGTGTGTGTGTGTGTTCAAGAAGAGAGTCAAGGGGGTGACGTGGAGAGTCACTTGCACTCTCAAGTGGGAACAATTATTTTCCTCATGCACTGTGTTCGTTTCCCCTCGGCGCTGAACTCTCCAACTGATTAGATGTATTGTTGTTATGAGGTGATGGCGGCGGCGGCGGCGGCGGCGGCGGCGGCGTGGGCGTAGAAGCGCTGTACGGGCTCATTACCCTGTCATGACATCACATTGAGGGTGGCGTCGCTCTACTAACTTGTCAACCCACCTCTCGCCGGGTGCAGGAACACCGCAGGGGGGATCAGAGAGACGACATCAACACGAAATTGTGAAAATTTCATTATAAAAAGCGGAACAGCGGAAATTTGAAAATGAAGAGTTCAATCTAAAACTAAAAGGTTCCTCACATGTTTATTTATAAATATGTTCTGATTTTATTTCAGGGTTTGGTTGAAATCAGGGTAGAGACCAAAACCCAGAATTTCAATTTTGGATAATTGATCAGTAAATGCAAGTAGGTTATGCTTTGTATAGTTGTGGATGGGTAGACATAGATGTTCAGTCATAGATGGAATAATCCTACCCATAATTCCTAGGGTTAGGGTTAGCAACGTCTGCAGCCTGACTCAATGATCAGTAAAATATTAAAAGTTGTTTTCCAATTTGAATCTTTGGATTTTCATTTTCAAATTGCAATTTCATTTTTTTCTGCTTTTTTTTCACATTTCCATTTTATTGTGGCGTTCTTATCCCAAACAAACCAGTAAATACTGAAGCGTCGACCCTCCAGAGGTTCAAGTCCTCAGTGAAAGTTTGAGAGGTTGACAAAACTTTATTCCAATCACACTCTGCCCCCTGCTGGTTGACTCCATCCATGAGCAGGGGGCAGGATACTCTCCCTGTCTGTCTCTCTGTCTGTCTCTCCCTGTCTGTCTCCCCCTGTCTGTCGCTCCCTGTCTGTCTCCCTGTCTGTCTCCCCCTGTCTGTCGCTCCCTGTCTGTCGCTCCCTGTCTGTCTCTCCCCTGTCTGTATCTCCCTGTCTGTCTGTCTCCCTGTCTGTCTCTCCCCTGTCTGTATCTCCCTGTCTGTCTCCCCCTGTCTGTCTCCCTGTCTGTCTCCCCCTGTCTGTCTCCCTGTCTGTCTCCCCCTGTCTGTCTCTCCCTGTCTGTCGCTCCCTGTCTGTCTCTCCCCTGTCTGTATCTCCCTGTCTGTATCTCCCTGTCTGTCTCCCCCTGTCTGTCTCCCTGTCTGTCTCTCCCCGTCTGTATCTCCCTGTCTGTCTCCCCCTGTCTGTCTCCCCCTGTCTGTCTCTCCCTGTCTGTCTCCCCCTGTCTGTATCTCCCTGTCTGTCTCGCTGTCTGTATCTCCCTGTCTGTCTCTCCCCCCTGTCTGTCTCTCCCTGTCTGTCTCCCCCTGTCTGTCTCCCTGTCTGCCAAGCCTCAAAGGACTTTACAGGCCTCATTTTCTTTCATGTAAAATATAATTGTTTCTATTTCCAATCATTCATTGTCCATGAATGAGTGCCAAAGTCAAGCCGACTCTTCAACAGAGCTCTACGTCGCCCTTCAGTAGCTAAATAAACAGCGGAGAAAATCCAAGTGCATGCTGGCAAAAACTTTAATTGTGACTGAATGTCTGAAATCCAGATATTCAAAATGTCTCATGGAGATAATACAGTACATTACGTAGAGCTTCGTCAGGAACAGGAAGAACCTTTCTGGTCATGTCTACTGTGATGGGGCAGCAAGTGACAATCTGAAGATCAGTCCATTCAGATCTTGCTTCATGGTAATACTACATGCCTCCACCTTGGGGGAGATTAGCCTCCACCTTTTTACTATCCTGCAGAAATCCTTCCCTCTCTGCCGAGCGGCGGCGGTCTGAAAAGCGAGCAAATAACTCAAAGGAGGTTTTGTTGGTGCAGCTGATTAATAATTACATGCATGAGCAGGCCTGGTTCCCCGATTCTGCCTTTACTGAAGACATGACACAGCTTTTTGTGTGTGTGTGTGTGTAAGTACAGAAATAAAGTTTGTATGTATGGGGTGTGCAGCTGTGCTGTTTGTAGTGTGTGTGTGTGTGTGAGAGAGAGAGAGATCCATGCTCTCTCTCTCTGAGGGAATGCTTTAATTACGCTGCTAATTGAGCTGTTAAGCCAACCTATGTGTTGATTACACATCTCTTAACTGCTCTCTGGGCAACTGTGGACGGGCAGCTAGAGACGCCTGCATTGGCTACCGCGGGATGTAGTGCATGTGTTCTTGCACCGACTGTCGCCGAGACGAATCCCCGTACCTTTTGTGTGCCGGGTGGGTACGAGCAGGGAGGACGTCCTTGACCTGGTAAAGCCTGGGTTCAAGCCCCTGTGACTGCAAGCATCCGTCCGAACAGAGTGTCACCACTGAGTAATATCCACATACCCCATCTTCATGAAGACTAAAATAAAAAATAAGACATTTTAGATTACACTAAAATGAGGGTAAACAGGGCTTTAGTGGTGGAAATGCATTGGAAATTTGGAGATATATTTTCAGGGCAGTTGTCTCTGATGGCCCAACACACTCGAAAACCACCTCGACATCACATCTGCTCCAAACCAGTTCCAGTCTTGTAAGCAATAAGCAGTATTTCCTCCAGTGCATGTGAACCTTTAGACAGCATTTACACAAGAGATAATATGACATTTGACCCTTCGTGACGCAGAGCAGATCAGTCAAAACAGAGAAATCAGACTCCAGGTGGTTTCTCTCTGTTCACTCAGCCACTAGAAGATCTCTGTGCTACTAAGATCAGATCTGCTGTGCCTCAAAAGTTGTGTTGACAGTCCAAGGCCATGCTATGAGGAAAAAGTCATATCAGCACTTATGTGTCCTGCTTGAGAATTTAATTTGGTGCTGTGACAAGAATTGGCCATTGGGGGAAAATGATATTGTTACAAGACCATTTAATTAGTTTGTACACCAGGTAAGGTCTGGAGGAGAATAACTCTAGTAGGTCGAGAGCCTTTGGAGGCCGGGGTGGGATCACCTTGGGAGATAAAACAAAATTATGTTTAGTTCTGTCGGTGTGACATGGATGTACTTTTATTTTTCCCCCCAAATAAATCCAAGGCCATATTACACACAGTGTAAACTAGAATTAGTTTCACTCCATATCCCTCTGAGGATGCACATACCCACATTTCACCAGTCAGAGCAAATCTATCCTCCACTGGTACTGTAATAATAATAGGGTTTTTTTTATATAGCACTTTTAAAAACAAAGTTATAAAGTGCTTTACAGAGACAGGGAAGTGAAATAGAGACGATGAAGTCAGGACAGCACAGGACAGAAAAATAAATATAAAAGCCCAAAACAATTTGAACAAAGTCGATAAAAATCAATAAAAGCCAAAACAACTAGAACAAAGCCAAATAAAAGCAGAGCCAAAAATGACTGCAAAGAAATAAGAACAATAAAAACCCCAAGAGGAAAGTGAAATAAAACAATTGTAAAAATATTTTTCTATAAAAAGGTTTTAAGCTGGGATCTAAAAGATCCCTCTGTTCCAAAGCATAACAGCTCTGACTGTGAAAGCCCAGTCACCTTTAGTTATAGGTCTGGATCCAGACAGCTAGACGGGCAACGCCTCAGTCCACGTTCAGACTCATAAGAGGTCAAAAAGTCCAATATGTAACTTGACGCTAAGATCTTAAAATCAATTGTAAAAATAACAGGAGCCAGTACATGGAAACTAGAATGAAGTAAGAGTAGAGGGAGTTACAATCAAGGTGAACAGGAATAAAGGCATAGATCGCCTTTTCCAGATCAGCCAAACAGAGGCATGGTGTAATTCTGTTTTTTAGCCGTGGATAAAACATGACTGAACAAAACTGATTGATGATACATAACAGTGTAAGGGTGGAATAATCCTCTACTATCCTTAAGGCTATTTAAGCTACCTGGGTTTATGGGTAAATAAAGTTGCGTGTTGTCAGCATAAAAATGAAAATGGATGTTATATTTATGAATGATGTCACAGAGAGGGAGAACATAAATAGAGAACAACAAGGGGCCCAGGATTGATCCTTGGGGAACGCCATGATTGAGATGTGCCGGGGCAGCGGAGGCATTGCCAATCACAACAGCAGATTCTCTATTAGCGAGATATGATTTAAAATTGAGAGCAGTATCAGTGACAGCGACTCAATCTTCTAAATGATTGATCAAAATGTTGTGATCAAAAGCAGCAATGAGGGGGTCAGTAGTCACCCTGAGTAGAGCAGACACAATCTCTCAACCTGCTACCAGCCAGACCATCCATTCCACTATTTGATGGAGGAAAAGGAATTACAAGTTTCTGAATGATTTCTCTCTGGGGTGGAGCAGCAGTGCAGCAGGAGTGCAGAAAGCATGCAGTAACTTTTGGGACGACTTCCTGCTGAGGGCGTCCAACAGGAAGTCGTACCGTCTATTCAAACGTCAAAATGTTTGCTGGAGGTTGAAATGGAGGAGAGCTAGATCCTACTCAGAGTTGTTGTTGACAACATCATGTCGGACACATCATTGATGAGACCATCCAGCTGCATTGTAAACAAATGATTCAGCCCATAGAATAATTTAGACTGATATATTGAGAAAATATTGAATATAGCCTCGAACGGGATCCCATCCAGGCAACAAAACTCATTATGGTAGCGCTGCCAGAAAACATAATAACAACGTGAACACACACACACACATTAATGCATTAATGCGCACACACACACACACACACACACACACACACACACACACATATGTAAAGCATAGTAAGGCAGCGCCGGCCCATCAAGCATTCATTGAGCCTCCCAGCATCTGATTTAAGCTGCAGATTGTCTCGCTCTCATTCCCCTCAGTGTCTGAGCTGTCTGACAGACGTTCTGGCGTCGTCTCTGCCTTCCATCCGGCGGCAGCATCGCGGTCTATATCAAAGCCCCCTGGAGCTTTTAGGGCAGCGGGCTGATGAACGCTCAACACCGCCCCGTCCCTGTCTGTCAGTCCGAACGGTCGATGCAGGGAAAACAACTTTTCTAAATTCCACATAATCTCTCGCTAATACACTCCCTCAATCTTCGCGGTGTCAGGAGGCATGAGAGGGAAACAAATTACAACATGGAGGGTGTTTCTTTTCTTTTCTTTTCCAGAGGGAACTAATGTGAATGTGAACTCAATTAATGGTGGTTCAGCTGTCAAGCACCGAACACACTACACACACAAACACACACACATAGATAAACACACCATATAGGCATGCATGCACATTCACACACGTGCCCAAATGCACAGACACATACATACTCTCTCTCACACACAAACACACACACACACACACACACACACACACACACACTGCAGAAGCTTTTCTCTCCAGTCCAGAGAAGTTCTGACTCAGCGATATATATTGTATCAAGTATATGACTTCATATACTAAAATATTAAATATATACCATTATGTGGGTTGTAAATTGTGATGCCTGTATCTAAACTCTTACAGCAGTTTGTGAATTTCCATTGACATTTGGACCAAATTTATCTGGATATCAAGAAATAAATCATGTTTAGTTGAAGCACATTCAGGCTGAAGACCTTTACAGGTCTTTAAAACTGAACCGCTGTTACGACCCTTCGTCAGTAGTGTGTGTGTGTATGTGTCCACATGAGAGACTAGGTACGCGCCAGGATAAGGTGGCCGTTCCTGATTGGCCATTTGGATTTGGAATGCCTGCTGCTGATTGGCTCCCTAGTAATAGACCGGCCTTGAAAATACGGAGTCAACCCGCCTGCAGAGCGACAGCGTCTCCATTCCCATCCCTCAACGCCACCACTTAGCGCTGTGTTAGCGCTGTGTTAGCTCTGTGTTAGCACTGTGTTAGCTCTGTGTTAGCGCTGTGTACCTGTTCAAGTGAAGTTTTGTTTAAGCATTAAATGTGATTACTCTAGGTTTGTAAGCTGTAGGGGTGGACTGCTGTTTTCTTTGTAAGTCGTTTTCTCCTGTGTTTTGATTTAGTGAAGGCGGTAGACGTAGCCCTCTGTATTTCAGTTATTTTTGGATAGTTAGTTAGAACCTGAAGCAGCTTTGTTTGGTGTATTGTTTTGGCTTTGGTCCACCATGAAGCCTGTGCTTCCAGTTTATGTTTACTATTAAATATCGCCTTGTTTTTCTGTATTTCGGTGTTTGTGGTTGTTTGCTGGAAATGGAGGGTCCAACTTGTGCGATGCCCTTATTGAGACTCTGGCATAACATAATTGGGGGCTCGTCTTCGTTCGTCCTCATTCGTCCGTGTCCGCTGCAAAACTTGGTTGGTAAGTTTCGGTAAGTTTATTCTCTGAGTGACAGTTTTTCATTGTGTGTGAAAAAAAAGTTTAAAATAGATCTGTTTGCTACAAATCCTTCTTTTGAGAAATTGGAGCGTTGCAGAAAAGCAGATTTTTGTTTTTCTCAGTGGAGAGAAACTCGTTCCGGTGACAATACTTAGAGATGCTCGTCGTTTATGTTAGATGGTATATTACCATTTCCAAACGAAACCTCCTGTGGCTCTGATGTGTTCGTGTGGGGAATTAAGATGAGCACTGTAAAAGTCCCCTTGGATAATGTGCACCTCCACTCATCTCTGCTGTCTTGTTAGTGGGTGTACGCTCGCAACTACCAGTGAAAGAGTGTCATTCATTCTAGGTAATGACCTGGCTGGAGGGAAAGTGTTTCCTCCCCCTGAAGTTGTGGAAGTCTCCACTTCTGCCACGGTGTTTCCTGCTTGTATTGTAGGTGAAATAGTGGATCTGTCTGATTCCTTCATGGTGTCAGCTGGAGACTGTGATCACCCAGTCCCCTCCGACAAGCATGGGGATACTGGTAGTGTTTCTGTAGCCCTACTGCCTGCTGATGCCAAGTTATCATTGGATGTAGACAAAGATGATTGTTAGTGCGCAGCAGCAAGATCATTCTCTGTCTGATTGTAAATCTGTGGCGACCACGAAAGCGTTAGTACAATTCTTTTCAACTTTTGGTTTACCCAGAAGAATTCAGACTGATCAAGGGAGCAATTTTATGTCCAAGGTGTTTGCCCAGGTAATAGAGTTAGCTATAAAACACCAAAAATCAAGTGTTTACTATCCTGAATCCCAAGGTGCCCTCGAACGTTTTCACCAAACGCTTTAATCCGTACTGCCTTGAGTCTGGTAAGGAGTGGGATGAAGGTCTCCCACTTCTTCTTTTTGCGTCTGCTAAATGACTGGAATGTTCCTGGTACTTTGAAACAGTATTATTGTGTTACTATAGTGTTATCTTTGTATAATATTTCATACATTTTACATTTCCTACACAAAACCACCAGATTACTAAAGACTACTAAAGTTTAGTTCTCATTGTATCACGTTTGAGATAATGCTAGCTTTCTATCACTCAACATAGTGTAACACTAAAGAGCCAATCTTCCAAAAACACCTTTAAAAGACAGAAGGGCTGATCATGTGACTCCCATGCTGCTTTCAATGTGTTACTCCATTAAAGCTTCTCAGGAATTATGAAAAACAGACATATTTTCATATTTACTGTATATGTGAATCCCACATGATGACAAGAAGCCAGCCAGGACCTCCTGTACAGTGAAATTGTGTTTTAGAGGCTCAATAACCCGACTGACACCATGATGTTTTGAATTTCAGTTGGTCATTTGTCTTCACTAAGCATTTTCAGAGAGCCGTGTCCGTTGGTTCCAGTTAGTCGGGGCATTTAAGGGCAATTACAGGGTGAAAGTAATACTTTAAAAAATCAAGGTACAGTGCTTAATGCAGAGTACTGCAGTGCTGGTACATTTAACACAATATTTTCCTCAAGGTGACGGCGTCGAGGCGTCAACATCATTCCTGAGCTGATAAAGTTTCACTGATGAAGTTTTTCATGCTTCGCCCCGTCCTTGAAGAAAACTGATGACTGAGGTGATGCCGTTCATACCGACTGTTAGCCAACAACGTCTAAATATAAAGGAACTTACAGCAAAGGCCTCGCTTTGTTGGTCAGTCACACAGCGTAACGTACTGTATACTGGGGCGTCTGTTGTCCTGGAGGGTTTCTACAACACAAGAACAAAGAAATTGAACAAGAGAGAGAGAGAAGAGAGAGAGAAGGCAGACCGACCGAAATGAATTCTGCATGTGTGCTTTGGAAAGAGACTTCAATAAGACATCCAGAAATACTGAGTTTTGGTTTGAAAAAACTAAACAAAAGTACCACTTTTGAATGACACGCCAGTCACATTGAAGTCTACACACACACACACACACACACACACACACACACACACACACACACACACACACTTGGAACAGGAGAAGGCAGTAATTAGACCCTGATTACAGTAATCATATAGATTGTCCACTAACTAGCACAGCGACGGTGCCAGGCTCGGCATCGCTCGCCTCCCATACCGCCCAACAGGAGATGATGATGCTGCTGGCCGACCCGGGGACAGGGATGTCTCTCTCTCTGTGTGTCTGTCTCTCTCTCTGTGTACCTGTCTCTCTCTCTCTCAGCCCCTGCATGTGTCTCTTCATTTGCTTGTTTGCTCTGGTGGATTTGTGTCTTTTTCTCTCATTTTCTTTCTCCGTCTTCATCTTTTTCTCATTCATTTCCCTTCGTTCTTTGTTCTCATGCTGTCTCTCGTGTTCTCGTCTCGTTCTCGGAAAGAGAGCGACTCTTTCCTCACCTTCTGTTCCCTGCAGAGTTTCAGTTCTACAAACGTTTCTCGGATGCAGAGACAGAAATCATCTTGCATCATTTTGCATTTTGCAAGTTAGCTAACTGGCAAACTTCAGTGGGAAAGAAGAAACTCAAAATATAAATAACAAATATTTTTTTCATGCACTCATGATGTTGAAAGGTCAGCTACCTAGATAGCTATAGGCTAGTATGGCTAGTTTGAAAGGAGGCCAGTTAGGCTAACTAGCTAACCTAGATAACGTAGTATGGCTGGATTGCATTGTTTCAGTCAGCAGCAGAGCGCTAGGCTTCCTGAAACCTTTTGGGTACTTTTTTGAGCAGGAACCTTTTTAGTTCCCCGAAAGAGTTCCAGCCGCACCAAAGTACAACCACCAAACAGCCAGTCAGCCCCCACAGTGGCACCGTTTCTCCCCCAACCTCTGTTTAGGGGACACTTTTGTATTCACTTCCTGTGCGTGGAGACGATTTCCTGCCGGTGTCCATACCTGATTGTTGCAAATGTGATTAAATTCTGAAGCTTATTTTCCATTAGCAGGTGGAAATCTTAATGCATTAAAAGTTTGGATTGTCAAATAAATTGCAGATTGTCTCTTTGCACAAGTTGTTAACAAAAAGTGTGTTCCATAAGTAAATAAATGTGTTGCAAATGACACATCCTTTTCAAGAGTGATGGGTGTGTGTGTGTGTGTGTGTGTGTTGATGTTACAGGATCAAAACGTGGCGTCCAATCACGTCGGATCTTCTTTTGCGGTGCGGTGTTGGAGGGGCCAGTCGTTCGTGTTTAATGCAGAGGAAATTTCCGTCTGAAGCGCCGGGGCAATTTGTTGCCATAACTTCCAGTTCATTGCCTCAATCACAGCTCAACCCTAAGTGTTTGACTTTGCTGCCGAGTGGCTTTGTGTGCAACTTTAACTGTGCAATTACTCACAGGGCGGTCATGTGGAATTAATTTGCTGGACGTTTTTGCTCCTTGCTGTATAATATGAGCTCAGGCTTTAAACACTTTGCAAATAATAGACGTTATCCGGATATCCGTTTAGATCATAAACCGGTTCTGTGCAAATAAGGGGATTACTCAACCGCAGTGAATGTGATTTAGTTTCAGAGAGCAACAGCTAACAAGCAATAATCCTGAGGCAACATTAGTAAAACCGTTTGTGTTTTCTGTCATAACATGAAAACTTTCCTCTTCAAGAAATACTTCACAGGCCTCTCTCTCTCTCCGGATCACATCCTCCTCAACCTCGACACCTTCCTGCCTCTCTGCTCACTCTTCCCTAACACTTCTCTATGACACATGGCTGGGTCAACGGTATTATATGGGTGTTCTGGTTCTGTTCTCAGTCACTCTGGAGAGCGTTGTCTCTCCTAATGCCGAAAATGTAAATGGCGCAAAGCTGGCCCGGAGCGAGAGAGGCGACTGATAACAGGAAGGTTTCTTGTTTGATGCTCAGCAGGAGGGTTTATGTGATCTGGTACTGGAAGGTGTCTGGCATTACATCTATGGTGGCCACCATCCCTGTCAAAGTGCCCTTGAGCAAAGACCACTTGACTCTGACCTCTCTGAAGAAATGTTTTGTGTGTCCACCAGGGTCAGAAATTAACGGGGGCTCATGGCAAAAACGATAGTTAGAAGACTTTTTTTGCACTTCAGAATTTAGATGCTTTTGATCAGAGAACAACCGAGTATGCAGCCTGAAGCGGGAGGAAACGCCGACTAACACAAACCACTGAGTCAACAAAATAAAACAACTATTATGGTAAAAAACCTGAAGCGGGAGGAGAAAACAGCTCCATCCTCTCCTGTGGGGCCTGCTGATATATTATAGTTTAACACATAACAAATGTTTATTTCATAATAGGAATATCAGATGTATAATTTCATGGTTCAATCAACGAGCGAAATCAGATACAAATAAAAAAAAAATGCTTTCTGGTTTTCACAATTACATTTTACAGTTTCCCTTAATCCCCAGTTACTCCAGCTCAGTGGCCAACAGTGGTAGACTGGTTGCACTGGGAGGCTCCAATGTAGGAGTGGGTGAAACTGTGTTGCTGAAAAAGAGCAAGAGCACAAATACTCAGTCAACTTCCCAGTTTTCCTTGGATAGATAAAAGTTTTTAAAAAAACTGTGTGTACTTAATGGAAAAAGTCACCTCAACCTAAAAACATCTCTCAGTGCTCTACGTCGCCTTTCTGGGTCCTTCCTGTTGTATTTTTCTTCTTCCTGTGGATAACCGACCAGACGTCGAGGATGTGACGCCACGTTGAGATAGTTGATTTTATTTTTGTTTGATATCAGAAAAACAAAGAGCAAGGTTTTCTTCATAAACCTGTTAGTATTAGTAGAAGAGGAAAGTGATTGGTTTAGGTGTAACGAAGGAAGTGAAGGGAAACCATGAGGTGCAAATAATTTGTCACGGTGTCAAATGGACATCATCTTTTTAAAATAAGTTTATTGATACAGTTTAGATTGCAACTCAATTCATAAATACAAACTGTATGCAGAAAGTATAATAAATGTAAGATAGTTAACTGACATAATTCGTTGCATTATTACAATGCGGTCTATATCCATTTGTTTTGCATAGAATGTGCAAGGATCCTCTTTGCTCACATCGTGGCACCAACAGGGAAAAAACCCAAACCAAATGTTACACCCGGATGAGTCAAAACAACTCAGTCTTCGCAAAAATGTGTTCAACAACAAATTAAATCCTCAGAAGAGAGAAGGTGAACTTGTTTTACCACAGTGGTGGAATGAGTACGCTGCAACAAGACGACAGCTGGGATCCACAATTAGTTCCTGTAATAAACCAAACTTTGTGTTTTGAGCGTGAACCGTAGAAAATATCTCCTCGTATGAAACGGCTTCCTGTATTTACACTTCATTTATACAAGTGGAAAATGTGACAATGAAAATGTTATTTTTGTTTTCAGAGTCCTCGTCTGCGTTTTGTGCTCCGCTGACGCGCCGCCGTTCACACTGACCTCAACACAAGACTCAACACATTTTTGTGAAGCCAAGAAACCAAAAACCAAAAACCACACCTGCATTAAACAATACTGCAGACAAGTCCTAGCATCTGTTGTAAGCAGCTTGGAGTACGAGATGGGTTTGATCCACCAGATCCACCAGACCACCAGGTCACATGATATGGAGCTACTGAGAGGACAGAACATGAAGGTGACCTGCTGTACTTATGAACCAGACTGAACCAGACTGGACCTGACTGAACCAGACTGAACCAGACTGAACCAGGCTGAACCAGGCTGATCAGGTGGACCAGACTGAACCTGACTGAACCAGGTGAACCAGACTGAACCAGGTGGACCTGACTGAACCTGACTGAACCAGGTGTAACCAGGCCGAACCAGACTGATCAGGTGAACCAGACTGAACCAGGTGGACCAGACTGAACCTGGTGGACCAGACTGAACCAGGTGGACCAGACTGAACCTGACTGAACCTGGTGGACCAGACTGAACCTGGTGGACCAGACTGAACCAGGTGGATCAGGTGAAGCTGTTATTCCTGATTAATGTCAATATTAAATCCACTTCAGTCATGAAGGGCAGATGGAGATGAAGGAGAGGAGACGATAGAGAGGGTTTTAGTTCAGTCATGATATGAATTGTGCAGAACGAGGTGAAACTCAACGGTAGTTCATGTGTTTAGTATATTGAGGGTCTTTACAGTATGAGTTCATACATTTGAATCAAATTCATGCTCGCTTTACAGGACCAGGTGAGTTGTCAACCAGTAAATTGGGTTCCAGATATGTTGTTTAAACTGTGGCTCTCATTGTGCAGTCCTATTTGGTAAGCTCCACCCACCTATTTGGTAAGCCCCACCCACCTGGTACTCCTCGCAGGTAACAGCGGTCATTAAGAAGTATTTCCAAATACTATTTGACCCAGTTCTTCATACTACGCAAGAACAAGCAAATATACACACACACTTGTTTCAAGAAATCAGCTCAAACACACAAAATATATTTCTTTCAATCATTTAGTGTTTACACCCATTGCAGATTCAACGAAAACCTAAATATTACAAATATATGGCACTCAAAGTCCTGCTTCTTAGCATGATGAATCTCAACACAGCAGAGGTGTGAACAATCGGCATTGCACGAGAGCATTACAAAGCAGTAAAACACATCAAATCAGGAAATAAAACATGATGACAACCAGGGTAGGAGCCAGGAACCAGACGTTCAGAAGAGAACAGGACCTCTGAGCCAGTAGAGGCAAATAACTCAACAGTCAAAGTTTAAATTGGCTGTTGTCACTTTCCAACCTTCATGCATTCATTCTGGACCTGTCCTGCATTAGTGCTGCACACAAGTCTTTTTTTTAACCCTGCACAAGAAAAACAACTTAATATGTCGTAAGACCAAACTCTACTGTTTCTCAACCAACTACTGAACTGTTTAACGTGTGACGACTGAACAGGGCGCAATTAAAATTTTTCCAAATTCCTCTTAGAGAAGGAGCAAATGTGCGACAGCAGAAAAGAAGCATCGGGTTTAGGAAGCAAACAGCAACCGCTCAAAAGACCCTCGATGGGCTTGTGGTGGTTCGCAGCCCGTCTAGCGGCGCTACAGACAAAACAAGTATTTGAACCGGCTTTGAACAACACAAGTCACTTTGCATTTCGCCGTTTCAAGAAACAGCACAGCAACCGATCTCACTGGTCCTGCAACAAGCCCAGTTCTTCCTTTAAACGTGTGACATTAAACATGCAGCTCAACGTAGTTCATAGTTCAGGTAACGCTGACTTCCTCCATCTATCCATTTAAGCTTCAGATCAGTCGTCTTCCAGCCCTTTAGGTAGCATTCCCTCAACAACCCTCTCTCCTACCAGCTACTCTCTTGGCCACTGCAGCGTGGGACGGACCGGAGCCAAGTCAATAACTCACTCTCAGCTTTGGCACCTTATTACAATAATCCGAGAGGAAACTCTTCTCGTTGCTGATGTGTGGAGAGGCTCTTTTCTTCTAAGAGTGACTGCCCAATCACACGGCACGAAACCATTTGAAATGGCGCTCTCCCTCTCTGTGAAAGAGACCCTTGAGCTTGGAATACCCTCGGTCAAGCCGTCCCCCGCAGATGAAGCGACAAGGTCGGATCTGTCAAGCGAGGAAAATGAATCAACACCCAATTAGTGAATCTCTAATGACCGAGGGTCAAGTTAGCTTTTCAGAGGTGCGATGGATGGGAGACTGTGGCTAATCGCGGCCGCTTTCATCCCTTTGATAGTTAATGGTGGTGGCGATGAAGACGAAGGGGAAGGGTGTGCAAAGAACATTTCAATTCCACTTGTTTCCAGTGCAACTCAGTTTACCCACTGGCAGATTATTTGACTCGTTTTAACAGAAGTACAGTTTTGACACTGGATAAAAGATTGAATGACTTGTTAAGATATTTTTTTGCAGAGTACCGGCAGCCCGAGGTCACCCCGTCGCTCAGCGAAGATCGGCTAATGAGCCGACCCACTGAAGCCATTTTCAGGCCTCCAGCTGCTCAGAAACTCAGATCAAACGCTCTCTGCAGCCTGGCCTCGGCGTAATCAGCTGAGGAAAGCAGGGGCTGCAGCTTAATCTGGGGTGGCACTGGTTCACTCCTTTGACAGCAAACAGCACAGGAGGCGTGACCTGGACTGAACTCTGGGATCGCTCATTGTCTGGGTTTCATATATAAGATCACAATTAAGTTTAAGGAAAATGAAGTTTTTCTTCCAGGAATTTAGCCGGCGCACTTCTACAGCGATTTAAAACAAGCAGGTTTGGTGTTCAAACGCCTGCTGATGGACAGACCGGCTGCTGGGATCGAACATGTGGCGTTCCAGTAGCTGTAGTTACACATGGAGACGGTGAGCAGCATCAAAACCCTTCTGAAACCAATTTCACACATATGATTACTCAAGCGCCTTCAGAACAATAGTGCGATGAAGATGATGAAGGCGTTAGCGAAATGGGGAAATTGGGTTAGACAGGAAATGTCACGGGACAGCACTGTTCGGATAAAACCCAGCAGACCGCCTTCTTATAATGTTCTTGTACGTAACGTTAACGTGCTCTTTATCTTTTCACTTTGAGTATGGACCATCAGCAATACGACGGAGCTGCATCAACCAAAAACAAAGGAAGCATCTGCTGCAGATTTAAAAAGGATGTGGCACTTTGTCTAGCTTGGGACGAGGTACAACGGTGTTACTTTCCAACACAATGCGAGGGAGGTTTCGTTCCAAAACGGAACTACGATTTGAAAAATTTGACTGATAGTGAAAATAAAATAAAAAAAATGATGGTACTTTTTAAAGCACAACACATAGCTCAAGTCCTTGGATGACAAAACAGCACTGTGCTCAACCATGGAGGCCCAAGAGTCTTCGGTTTTCATCCCAAACACGACAGCAACCTTTTAGCACCTTCAACCACAGAGCAGTGAAACCAGCTGCTGTAGAGTTTGGTTGGAGTGAAAACCTGCAGATTTACTGTGGAGTTACTGAATGATGATTTTCAGGTTAGCCAAAGTTCAGCCAAAATGTAAATATTGCACTTTGAAACTGAAGTTCTCCTATATTAATGTGCTGCTATGAACATATCCTGCATTGAAAAGTAACACAAATATATATTGTTCCAAACTAGATACACAGTTGTGTTGAAAATGGCATCCTTTCTTACACCACCATCACCACCACCACTTTCACTTTGTAGGCCTGGCCCCATCTTGACAGTTGTGTGGGTGAGTGGTCTGAGCTTCAGCAGAAAGCTTTGTACAGCAGATAAAGAGGAATTCAACACAGTGCTGCGAGGCCCGAGGGACCAGATGGCTTTAGGTTTTCACACAGACACTGTCCAGTTTTGATCATCAAAGCAGCATCTCTCAGATCGAACCGGCTTCTGGATCTCTGAAGATTTAAAGAACGATGTTTAGACATCCCTGCTTAATGACCTAAATGCTGTGTTTGTGTTCTTCGTGTTACAGAGTGATAAAAAAAGATGGGAACCAGAAAAGGGATAACATTCACACTAACAACCTCCATGAGTTCATCAGCGCCTGTCGACCCACCGGGACGCCCCACCAACGCTAACTCTTTTCAGCTTCATAATTCGGTAAACCTCACAGACTTCGACAGCAGAAAGCTTAATTCTGCTCATCATCATCATCCCCAGAAACAATAGATTGAAGGTTTCCTGTTCCGTAGGTAAAATCCTTTTTTTTTCTTTTTAGGGAAGATCCAATAACTGCTGCAATCAATTTGAACAACGCCTTTTATTTTGGCACCTTTGAAAACTACTCCATGAATGTCAGTTTCAGACTGAAGAATGAGGTGAAGCAACATGTAGATATTAGGACGATATTTAGGACGGTTGTTACGACAGTGTGTAGCCAGGAAAAGTAATCTGCAGAGGTACAAAGTACTCGGCATGTACATACAGGGTTGGGAAAGTTACTTTCAAAACGTGATCTGTGATAAATATATTACTGATTACCTGCATAGTACTCGAATCAGCAACATACTGCCACTGGGTTATGTGATCACCTCCAGACACCTTTGGATTCATTTGTATCCAAAATCTTACAAAATGTAGTAAAACAAATTTATTCCAATTTAAATTTGCAGTATAACCAAGTAATTCAAGCAGTATTAAGTATTTATATCTACAACCGCCTTTAAAGGTGTCTAAGCGATCGCTAAAGTGTTTCTAATCTGTGATACTATCAGGATCCTATTATCACTGCAGTGGATTACCATAGATCCTTTCTGTATAATCAGATTACTGTAATCCGTTTCCAACCCCGTGCACGGTTTTCCTTCTCTGCTTCTTTTTGGTTTCTATGTTTGCTTCTCTGAGAATCATTCAACAAGTTCTGTGGAGCAAGAGAACAAAACAAAAGCTCACTCGTAGTAGTACAGGTTTACACACAGCACACTCGGAGGATGCAGAGACCTCGCGCCCGACCGCAGGAAAAACAAAAACTAGAAAGAAAAAGCGGGTTTGTGTTGATGTGGTGCATCTGATCTCCAGGAGACGAGGACAGGAAGGAACAGGCGAACGTTTTACACAGCACTGTACATGCTAACCTGATGAAAACTGATCAACATTATTTTTTTGCCCTTTAGTATAAAAACACATAAGTGATGTATATTATAAAAAAGGTTTTCCTTTGCAAAAGAGCAAAGGAAGAGTGTTTTCCCTCCGTCGGCGGGTACCTTCTGATTACGTGTACAGTATTTACAGATACAATCGTATAAAAAAGACGTGTTTCTCTGGTGTACTTTTATTCAAAAAACATATACGTCAGTCGGGTTCAATTTTGTTGCGAAATACTTCTGAAAGTCCTCTAATATACAGTGAGAGAAAAGCTAAGAAAAAGCGAACACTCACTCAGGAGAGAGGAAGGAAGGTTTGGAGTGGTACACCTTTAAAAAGGATGTGTGACTTCAGTTACACGTCTAGTCCGGGATGTATGGGACGGCGGGACAGTTTTCTCCACAGTGCCTTATACAATACTGAGTGTACTGTGTTCGTTACTTTTCAACACAACGTTCTTAACAGCAACACATACATGTACTTTTTCCACCAAAATGTCGTAAACAAAATCGACACATCCTTTTTAAGAGTCGGGTGTTGGATAAAGGGTGACAGCAAGGGGGCGCTTCAGTCGGCGATAGGTCTTTGCATTCCTCTTCACAGGAAAAGGGGGGGTTCGTGTTCGTGACTCGAATGAAACGGGAACTGAAATCAGAGATCATGTACTCGCTGATACCAAAGAAAGTTTGTGTGATGTGCTTCTCCTTGCCACAAGTGCATTGACATAAGGCACAGGCACAGTTCCCCTCTTTCAACAGAGTGGCTCACATTGTTTTTGTTTGTTTTTTGTCTTTTTTTTTTTTTAAATGTCCCAGTGCGAGAAACAAGTAGGGTGACCACCTCAGAAGTCGGAGTAGTTTACATTTGACATTTATACAATAGTTGCTGTGTGTTTGTGAGTGTTGTAACCTGCCGGTGGTGGTGTTGTTGTGGTGTTCCTCATTGTCCTGACGGTAGTGACGGGTTAGGGACGGACGTGGACAGCGTTCAGGCAAACCAAAGAAAGCATGGATCACTGACATCTGAATCAACTCTGCTCACTCTCCGTTCAGTTTAAAATCAAAAGGTTACATAGAATTTGTTTAGATTTCAGCGTTGATGCTGCGTTCATGACGTATCGGAAGAAGAAGACCGAGATGACATGTCACTGATACCCACATCCAAGACGGTCAATTGGCGTTACTATCAATTATAAACAAGCTGCAGCAGGCAGGGGCGGACTTACTGTTTCTGGGGCCCTAGGCAAAGACAAGCATGGGGCCCCCTGAATCCCAGCATTCACTCTTTTCAATCCATCCATTCTATACATTACCTCCCAGCTGGGCTGAGCAAAGTCTAGTAAAGCTAGAGCTACTAGAGCTGGTCGAGCTTGGAGGCAGTGGTAATATTGCTAGCAACAAACGCTAGCAGCAGTTGATTCTTTGATGAAAAAAGTTGTCATTATTTACATTATTTTCCAATTTCTTTTGTTTTTCTTCATCACTTGGATCGCTTTGCTTCATGTTTTTGAGTTTAATTTCTCCTGTTGTTGTAACAAAAGGAGGTGTTTCAATGAGTACATTTAACCTGATGAAGTATAAGCGTATAGTACTTGTATTGTATAGTACTGTACTTGATAAGAGTCTAGGGGGGCCCTGTGGCTGCCCGGGCCTAAGCCCTGATGGTAAGACCGCCCCCTGGCAGCAGGTATCGCTCACTTCCCATACGTAGAATTGATTGTTTTAGTGTGAATATAACTAATAGGTTGGGTTTTTCTCTTGGACTGCCGACATCGGTGGATTTGCTGCCATGTTTGGTGCCTCTGCTGACACAACACATATCGGAGCGTAGGAAACATCCCCACTTTGTTATCACCACTAGGGGGCTGATGTGAACGTTTCTTCCCAGTCGGCAGCTCGTATTTACACTAAATCCAATATGATGTGAACGCGACATTACATCAGTGTGTCTCAGGTTTGTGACCCAAAACTGAGTCATGACAATTTCTCGACAAATGTCCGGAGCAAGAGCAAATGGGGGAGTACTGTTTTGGGATACAACTTCAGAGACGAGGCCAAATTTGAGTCATTGCAGCTGGAATGAAAATGCCTTTTTATAATGGAACTTTTTGCACATTGACTTCAAAATGGACTCGGTAATAAAATTCCCATTGTCCCGTTGACTTACTATGGTACTGTGAGTTGGGGAAACCCGAATCCGGTCACAAATGAGAAAAAAAAACATTTGACCTGCATTGTGAGACATCATAAGAACACTAAGAGCACACGCGTACATCGCAATACATTATACACCTGATATATCTGGTATGACATCGATATAAAATTGCTGTTAGCAATAAAGTTGCTCAGAAAACTGCCCAACTCCAACTTTGCACCTCACAGTTATTAAACCATTTTATATCACGATCCAATTAAACTGAAGGAATATCGTGAATAAGGTGCTTATAATGTTCTTACGGTGCCTTACGATGCCTCAGTAGCAACACGTGTTAGCAGAATCCTTCAGGTGTGGCAAGCTGAAGAAGAAGAAGAAGAAGAAGAAGGAAGGGGGGGGTGTATTTCGGTAGGGTGGGACGTGGGTGATCACCCTAATGATTCTGGTACTGAAGTCTTGAGGGGGAAAGGGAACGGAGCAGAGTCACTCTGAGAGTCTCTTGAAGTAAACCTCTGGAGCTTCTCCTCTCCATTTCTACCAGGAGCAACTCAACCCCCCGCGGAGCTCTGCTGTTCGTCAGTGTGTGTGTGTGTGTGTGTGTGTTTGTGTGTGTGTGTGTGCACGCCATATTGGTGTATAAAAGCAGACTGTGTGTGTCCGTGTCAGTCAGTTAGGGTTGGACTGATAAACTGATATTGACCTTTTATTAAGCATTGATTATCATGGATAAACCTTTCAATGGGGCGTTTGAGTCACATGGTCGACACGCTGTTTCAGTAAATTCAGCATGTCAGCACGAAATATCGGCAAGTGGCAGAAACATCGGAATCAACCTTTAAAAACCTGTATCAGTCGAACCCTAATGGGAGTGTGTAGTGTGTCTGTTCGCTTGTGTGTGTGTGTGTGTGTGTGTGTGTGTGTGTGTGTGTGTGCCTACATCACTTCTCAACGGCATCATGTACGTCTGTATGTGTATCAGTTGGAGGCAGACATTGTGTTGCATGTCTGTCGGTGTCTGTCTTTCCTTCAGGGTGTTTTAGAGGCAGACGTTATTGCTGATCTGGCAGGTGGATCCGGTGCCGGCCTGGGACAGGAAGAGCCTCCCGTTGGGGCAGACGCAAACCTCGTAGACAGTCTGTCTGGTCCCGGAGGACGAGGAGGAGCTGGAGGACGCCTTCCCCTCCAGCAGCCGCAACAGACGAATCCTCCGAGCATCCAGAGAGATCTGGCGGGGGAGAACGAGAGAGAGAAAGGGAGAGATGAGGGGGGTGGGGAGATGTGATTTTCATGGCGGCGTCTCCATTGAACGTCATCGGCATCCAGGGATAGAAAGAGAGAGAGGGAGGAAGAGAGGGTGGGATCAAGAGATAGACAAGATCACACATCTCTATGCCTCTTCAGGGTCAATACAATCAACCAGGAAAGGGGGAGGGGCTTAAATGGCATAGATTGGCATCGACAGACATAGATGATGAAAATAATAAAGATGAAACACCAGAGTCATCTCTGACTTTTAGCCGGGCCGGGTTAAAGCTGCGCCAAACAATGATGCATGGAGATGTCGCGGCGTGCACGTGGGCGTGGCTCTTCATCTGTGTTCATTTTCCGGGTCGTTGGGTAAATGATGACGTCGTCGCTGAAGGGACTTGTTAATAGCGTGTACGAGGTTTGGCGAGCTGTCAAGGGGCTCCGATTACTCATGTCCGCAACAATTTGGCTTCTGTCGCCGTTTCGGTTTGAGGAGGTTTCTGAGACGAGCTTTTCTAGAGGAGAATCCCTCAAACTGATGCAGTACTGCTATAACCACCAGACAGACAGACAGACCTCGGTAGACGGAGAGAGACCTACAGACTCATCTAAAAGAGCTACGCTTTACACAATGGAACGAATGACTGCAAGTCTGCAACTGAAAATGGATATTTTTATACAAAGGTGGACTTGTGTTACGTTATATCTTGGTGTCAAATAAAATGAGACGGTTGTAACAAAAATGTGTTATTATAATGGAATACCATCGAAAATGCCATTGGTACTGTAGGTTCCTCTGTAACTGACCCCGTTTAGCTGCAAATGCCACCCCTTCTGTAAATGTTTTTTATTTGTATACTTATTTTTTGTACTAAATTATTATTATTATTATTATATTATTATACATTTGTATTATTATTATTTTTTTATCCTTTTTATTTTTTTGTATTTTTATTCATTATTATTATTAATTTAGCTTTATTGGGGTCCTATGTCAAGAAATGCTTTGTTATGTAAAATAATGCAAAAATTAAAATAAAAAGTTAAAAAAAAATAAATAAAAAGAGCTCTGCCACCTTCGCCTTCCCAGCACTGTTTCAGACTCAGATACCGGGCGAAGCATTCCATGACCCGCAATTACGACCTACCAGCTGGGAATTCTGACTTCCGACCTTGAACGCAACGCAGCGCTGGCTCTCCTATCCCAGCCAGCCCAGTCATCACTCCATCTGGCCTCAGCTCTTCTCCCGTCTGGTTGGATCGACCTTCCCCCTCCGCTCGGAGCAGCAGAGTCGTTCCTCATCTTCCCTCACAGGCTGAAAACGAATCCTTTCAAGAAGCATCTCACCTACCTGACGCTGAATCAAATCTCTGCTCTCCTCTACTCACTCTCTTCTTCTCTCCTTAGCTCTTGCTTTATTTTCTACCCTACATGATCGACTGTGGCTCTCACCCTGGTGACGTGGTATGTTGCTGCTGCTGATGCTCTCACTAGCATCGGCTAAATGCTTGAAATGTAAAATATAATCCATATCAGTGACATCAGATCTCAGCATATAACTTGTTTTTATTATTTGAGGACCTTTCAGCTTTATTAGACACCCGGTGACAGGAAGAGCCTCGGTACTGCAGGGTGACAAATCGTTCTTGGATATTATCGACTCGGCAGCAGCAGAGTGGTGGGTTCGAATCCCCAGACCGGCTGGGAAAACGTGCTGCTGAATAAGAAACACTAACTAATATCAGCGATGTGAGTGATGTGCACGCTCAGCTGACTTCCCCAGTGCAAATGAAGGTTACAAAAAACTACATTACATTACATTACAGTCATTTAGCAGCTTTTATCCATAGCGACTCATAAGAAATAAGTGCCTTCAACGTAGGAAGGTAGAGAAACTACGAGTCACCAGAAACCGAGTTCGTCTCCTTCCTAAACATCATCTAAGAGCAGAACCAGTGCTGAGGTAGAAGTGTAATAATCTACTTCTATCTCTCTACTTTTTTTTAAACAAATAAAAAAAAAAGCTTATTGCACTTTTACTTTTGCACTATTGCACAAAACCACTAAAACCACATCAATACATTGTAATACAAAACTCTCAATCAACTGGTTCCCATTTCTGACCACTGATAAGAGAAATAAATGGGAATTTTCCAGACAATTCCTTTCCACACACACACACACACACACACACACACACACACACACACACACACACACACAGCCACCCAGCCACCATCATTGATTGGAGCAAAGTTCTGAACTCTCCACACAGACGAGCACCACTACTGTATGAATCCCATTTCTCTCACCTCTCCTCCTCCTCTCCCCTCCTCCCCTCCTCCTCCCCCCACGCCTCCTGGGGCTCATAGAGGGCTTGTATTTTGCTGGCTGGGGAGAGGAGGTGCTCTCCAGCTATAAAAAGGTAAAGGAGCCATTACCAGGCGCCTCGGGGAAGCGTTGCCATCAAATGACCTGGAACACTTTTAAAGCAGAGTCTCAGCTGACTCCCTCAGACAGCTGCTGTTGAACAAATCTTTCACCGTGTGGAGGGGGGGAGGGTGGATGGGAGACAGTTGGAGAGTGAGTGTGTGGCCCGGAGTGTGTGTGTGTGTGTGTGTGTGTGGCCCGGAGTGTGTGTGTGTGAGTGTGTGTTTGTAGGAAGTGTGTATGGCAGGGAGGGTAGACGGAGAGTAAGTATGGGTGAGGCAGAGAAACTGTGTCTGTTATGTGTGCATGACTGGAGGAGTGTGTGTGTGTGTGTGTGTGTGTGTGTGTGTGTGTGTGGATTGTCGGTGTCTAATGGCCAAAACCTCCCTGTAATTGCGGCGGCGGAGCCAGGGGGGGTCCTGAGGATGACAAATGGACGTTTGGACGGCGTCTCTAATGGCGTGTGAGAGCGACGGTCCAATTACAGGAGGAGGAGGCGCCGAGCTCAACGCCCTCATCATCAACCGACCACGCGCCCACGGACACCGTGACGGGACGGCGGTCAGGTGGGCTTCAGACCCCCGCTCCCGCCATTAGTCCTAACTGAGTCATTTAAGAGCCGAATCCAAGGGCAAGGCCAAGCCTCCACCTCGTCTCCCTCGCTTCTCATTCACTTCCTCGCTTCGCTTTTTTTAATCAGTTTTAATGTTTTGTGGGAAACTTTTAAGCGCTTTCTTCTTCTCCCCTAATCCTGATTTTAACAGATCTGACATGACTGGTGAGACCTAGCCAGGGAAAATCCTTTTATCAGTGCAACAAACTGTGATAAATTTGGGGAATGGAAAGAGGAATTTAGGAGGGAAAGGAAAGGAAAGTAGGGAGGAAAGTAGGAGGCACGGTGTGGAGGAAAAGAAGAGAGGATGAAGAGAAAGAACAAAAGGGAAATATGAAAAGAGAATCATGGAAGGACAGAAAGGATGACGTTATGAAGTAAAAAATAAAGTTTGTTCAACAATATTTAGCGGTCCTTCCAGAGGCCAGCCAGCGAGGGAGATTGCCACCAACCTTTGGCCAGACGCTGATTGGTGTTGGCCGACAACGAACCAATGTTGATTTTTTTCATTTTACATTATAAAAATCTGATTGGCCAGGAAAACATTGAATTGAGCTGGACTCCCATCAGCCAGAGACGGTGGTTGGTGTGTTTTCCTCATGCAGGATGTGTATTTGAAGGAATGGGATCGCACTTATAAATAAAGTATTTTTAAATTCCTTTATTGTCATGATGGACGGGACGGCTTCACCGGCGTCTGTCAGGAAAATAAACTAAATATTGAAAACAACATTAATATCCAATTTGGGGAAAACCTGAAGTTCATTTCTCAATATTTAAAAAGCTCAGATGACGACATCCTCGAAAATGTTACTGTGTGTGAAAATGGCTCGTTTTGGGATTCGCTTCAGCGCTTCAGTATGTGATGGTGAGCTTTACTTTCATGCCCGGCAAAATAAAATCTGACAAACTAGGTGTCCTGTTGTTCAAATGAAGGAAATCTCATTTTGGAGTGAAACAGTTTCACTCCAAAACGAGACAAAGTGACGTCTATTAAAGGACTCTGGATACTAAAAGGTCTTCTAACGTTAATGCTAGCTGCCAACGGGTATTTAGCGTACTGCATGCTAACATGTTAGCATGTGTACAGGACAGAGAAATCTACCAGAGACACGAGAGATCATTTTGACCAATGATCCAGTTTCCTTTAAATGATACCAGGCGTTTGAGTTCTTGTTTGACAAAACGGGCACTATTCCTCCGTATCTCAGAGAAACTGAATGATGAACTGCAGGTGATGAATTTTTAAACAGTATTTTATAAGCTAACGCGGTCCCGTTCCTTCAAACAGACTGAGGAGTTCATTTTGCTGCCATCACCTCTCCATCTTTGGACTCCAGCCGTAGTTCGTTCCTGCAGGTGGCCTGGATGTCTCCGGCCTCGGCCAGGATCTTGATGCCTTTAGGGGCCTCCATCAGCAGGGACCGGGTGGGGGACTCCAGCCTGGGGACCAGAGAGAAGCACTGTTAGATATCACTGGTTGTACTTCATGCTGGGAAAGTTCCTAATCACAATACAGAGGGAAGTTCAGGGACCCATCGGGGAACATTTTATTTTGTGACCGTGGTTCAACTAGAAGGAAGCGTCCGCCCTGCTGGAGTGTCTCTGAGCAAGACACTGACAACGGGGATCAAGCAAATAGATCAATTTCCTCCTTGGGGATCAACAGAATATCACAAAAAAATGTAAGGGTCGGCCTGCAGAAGCTCACAGGTTGCACTTGTGTGTTCAATCCCTGCAACAGCCAGTGTTTGCCCCAGTGTTCTTGAGCAAGGCACTGAACCCCCCCGCTGGCCACAGCAGCAGCAGGTTGTATGTGAACGTATGTATCGTGTCCTTAGCCAACCGGCTTGTTTAAATAAAGGTTGATAAAATAACGCTGCATGGGAAGCGTACCTCAAACACAATCGTAACCATGGTAACTTTATGATTTATTCTCCATCTTATGTCACTTCCTCTTATAACTAGTATATATAACAGGTTTAAAAAGCACCAACTATATAATGCTGTGATGCTGTTCTCCTCTTTCTCATCTCCTCTCCTCTTTACAAAGCATCAACATTCAGTCGACTCCATAAAAGACAATACACCACAATCCGTGTAAAACCATGACAGTGAACACAACACACTTCCAATGCGACAATGCGTGAAGAATGCATGGAAAACAACGCCGACGGCAAAGAAGACAATAAAACTATCTCCGACAACACACAGTGGATAATGGGTGCGGACCGCCCATTGACTACATTGGAAACACACCATGCACCGTCCCCGTGGCAACGAAAACACAAATATTTACAGCACATGAGGGAAACGGATCCAGATTCACATTTTAAAGCTCTTCGTCTGCAAATTTCCACACAGTGTTCTGCTGTTTCCTGACAGACTGGATCCCTGTGAGTCACATCGCAGCTTTTCCAGAGGGATTAAACCACAGGAGGCAACCAGGAACAGCATCCACAGGGTATTTAGGTAGATGTTGTGGGTATTGAACCTGTGATCTCTGTTACGAGAGTCTTGAACCACCAGACCCAACGTGGCAAGACGACCTAGAGCTTACTGAGGTTGTCAGCCAACCGGAGGGTGCAGGTTCAATCCCCAGTGTGGCCATACCTGCTGAAGATACTCGACCCAAGCGAAAAAGAAAATTTGACGAACAGGCAGGTGAAACTCGTCGTCCCCCATGAAAGGTGCTGGCACAGGGCAGGAATACCACCATCCCCCCATCGGACCGGAGGTGTAGCAGTTACGGCCTCTCAAATTTTTAAGTTTTGATCTTTAATCATAGTGTTCCCATCAGGCCAAGCAGTGTGATTCTTTTAAACATTGTTTTTTAGTCAAAATGTGTCATTGCTCCAACCTTTGTGGTGTCTGAGATGTTTTGATCTTTAATTATTGCACCAATCAGTGTAATTTGTTAGCTGGATTGAACGTCAGTCAGAGTCACGGTGTAGAAAAGATTAAATGATAGCGCCCTCATTCAGCCAATCAAAATCAGACCAGTGGCGTCTGAAACACTCAAATAACGCCTTTACAACACAGAACTAGTGGTTCACTGGAGACTACAGTACTGTACATACTCATATGCTGCATGTGTCATCAGAGGGATTCAGATCATAGGAAAGTCCTGATTAGCATTATTTAGCCTGGCAATGGAACAAAATGACAAACCGCATTCCCCCGAGGACCTAATGGAGAACAGGCCCACAAACAATGAAATGCAATGAAAAGCTTTGTCCACAATCCACAAGAAGAAGTAACAGCAACACACGACATCTATCTTAAAGACTTGATAAAGGTCTTTCTAGAACACGACACATATAAATAGACATGTTTTTCTGAGTGCCTTTAGCAAGACACCATACTAGCAGGCAACATGCATGCAGCATCAATAAAATACAATGAACAGCGAGTTACACACTGAAGGACCTGCAACAAGATCGGGACGCCCAACAAACAAACAGCCTTTTTCGGAGAAACGAGGCATAACCTTGGAATTGACACTTGAACACTGTAGCCCACATTCAGGCTGGATCCGCGGCTGCTTAGCGATGCCGGTATGAATGGCACACCTTACATGGATTAAAAACCAATCCTCTCTTCACATTGTGACAAAAAAAACCAAAACTCACAGCTGCAAGCAAATCTTCACAGGAAGCTCAGAAAGCGTCAGGATGCTTCGGTACATCCAGCTCTGCAGAGGAGCACGCCTGTCTTCCTGTCAACATGGTGGCTGTAGATATAAAACCTGCTATTTATTGGGGACTTTTCGTTGATGTGACATACAGAGTTTTTCAACCTGGGGGATCCTGTGCTGTTCTTCGGAGTGAGCTGCAGCTTACATTAGATCCCTTCTTAACCTGGTTACTCAAGTGACCTGGTTTTGGGGTCAACACATGCAAGTGTCATAACTTGGTTGGAATAACCCTAACCTGGGGAAGTTCATAGTCCAATTATGAGGCTTACTCCCATAGACCGTGTGCAAATAATGGCTAAATATATGACAACATGAACAAAGAGATACCTGAACAGAGATTGCTGTGGTGTGGCTCTAGGTCAATTCAGTAACAAGGAGAAACAAACGGTCCGATCAGGTAGATTTGTCTCCAAATGTAGGTTACTGTGACTCACTGAACTGCTACCAAGAGGCAGCTAGCAAGCTAGCTAGCTAGCAAAGATTAAAGTGAAAAATTGTCACATAACTTGGAAACGATTTCGGGATAAACTTGAAATGGGGAGTTAAAAATCAAGAGAAAGGAAAGTCAGATTATTTAAAAAATGAAGGTTGATGTGGATGGGGGTCTATGATGTTTATAAGGTGGGTGAACAGCCGACCCTGAACGCCTCATATCTTCCTCTTCTATTGTCTCTAATCTGCTCTCGTCTGAAGTTTTAAAAAATCCCGTCCTCCGGGTTTCCTCCTCAGCTCTTATTTCTCTTGTATCTTTTCATGTTTTCATCCCACTCATTGGCTCTTCTCCATCTTATAACCATTCAAGGGTCACAGGAATGTTTTGGTACCGTTTTATCTTCCGTCAGGACACTAAGGTCCTGACATACGGTGATGGTGAAGCATGGTAATCGTTTCCAGGTAAAACTAGGATAGAATTGAACTATTTGAGGTACATCTGTGTGATTCAAACAGGTCTGAAGGGGCATGAAGAGAAAAAGCAAGAGGCGTTGAGCTAATCCTGGTGGGACAGCTTTCATTCAGCCTTCTCATTTATATAGTTTCCCCAACAGGATCACAAGGTTTCTTCTCAAATTATCTATTTTTATCCAGAGTGGCCTACAATGAAAAGGTCAGTGTCTCGCTCAAGGACAGGACACGTGACAACTGATGCCCACACGTTGGCTGTTGCTTGGTTTTCTGTTGCTTGGTTTTGTATTAGTGCCAAAGCCGTGGCCGAGACGTCGCCAAGTCCTGTTTCACCTGGAATAACAGCCATTTATCATCAGCAAGGCGAGTAGTCTGTGATACTGTGCCAGGAAGGAGAAAACAGCTAATTAGATTTCATTTTTTATTTTCAAAAGATAATTTGAAGTTTGAATTGCACTTTTCTCCACGTCCAGTCCTGAGAATACAACTATCTGTTATGCTCATATGATGTGAAGATATTCCCTTCCCCTCGAATCAAAGCCTGAATCTCCTCTCTCTCTCTCTCTCTCTCTCTCTCTCTCTCTCTCTCTCTCTCTCTCTCTCTCTCTCTCTCTCTCTCTCTCTCTCTCTCTCTCACTGGCCACACACACACACACACGCACGCACGCACGCACACGCACACACACACACTCTGCAGGCCCATTTTAACAAGACAAGGGCAAGGATATTGGCCTTATGCATGGACACCAAGTGATGTAATTGATGTTTGGAAGGTGAGTGTGTGTGTGTGTGTGTGTCGTGTGTGTACTACTTAAATATACGCACTATGTACAATATGTCAATTACAATTCTACAAATGACTCCTATATATTCCTACATGAGTAACTCAAACAGGGGCAGAACAAGTCCTGCTCATGCAAACCAAAATGAACACAGGTAATTAATTTGAACTGCAAACAGACAAATATTATGACCACAAACAAAACCTCTGCACCGGCTACCAGCGGGGGTGCACCAGGGAATGAACCATCAACCGAGCCCATCACTCGGAGTAGTTTGGGAATTTGGCCAATTAAGTTAATGTTTGTGTTTTCAGCAGAATGTGTCCATTTTTTCACACATCAGTTTTCATATTGACCTTGTTGTCTCCATTCATTTGTTCATCTGATAACAGAGATTTTGACGAAGCTGCTTTGCTGCTTTCCAGCATTTTTTTTAAATTGCACTGATCGGCCATAGGGGGGCGCTACAATTATAGGTCAAGGCAACTGATTGGTCTCAAGGGGGAATGTGTCAGTCAACATGTTGACCATTGCCTTGTTATGAACAGGTTTGCCCAAAAACACAAATGATGCTAACATTAGCGTTAGCATTTATTAGCCTCTTAAAAAGTTTACAACGTTTAGGCTACTTCTGACACTTTTTGACGATTCATCTCCAGAAGTACTACCATCGCAGCTTGGTTCTCTTCCCAGGTCTTAGATAGAGAGAACAAGCAGCATTTAATCAGAAGCTTCTGGCATTAATAATTCAAGCAGATTTCCATAATTCCCTCCCTCTATTTGGCACTACAACCTTGGAACGCCAACAGATGCAAACCCAAGCACGAAGAACAGCGGCGTCCTGATTGATCCATTTTTTAAAGCTCAAATGCCCCATGCTACCTCCAAGAGATCCCTTCTGTTACTTTCCAACACAACTAGTGTGATACAGAAGATGAGAGAAGAGAAGATGGAAGAACTTTTTTTTTTACTTTGCTTGGGACATCATTCTCCAAACTTGCCCATGGCAGCATTAATGAACAAAGCCGGTATACCTGCTCTCTGAAATGATGACCTGAACGCCACAGAGGGAGAAAAGGGGGAATAGGAAACTGAAACGGTCCTAGCAGTAGTAGTTGTAGAAGAAACAGAAGATGAAACAGAAGAAGAAGAGAGCAGTGGTAGAGGAAGACGATAATGGAAGACTTGTCTTGTTGGAGTAATCCCCTGAAGACTTCCAGCATCATTCTCCAAATCTGCTAACCTGAATGCCCCAGAGGAAGACGAGGGGTGAGAGGAACTGAGTAGTAGCAGTGGCAGAAGAGGAGAGATTAGTAGTATTATCAGTAGTCATAGCAGAAAAGGATGATGGACGGGTAGCAGCAGTAGAAGAAGAAGAAGAAGCAGAAGTTCTGTTTCAGTGGTTTAATCCTCTGCAGAGGAATACGATCATCTGCTGAGGCACGTCTTGTTCGAGTTCAATGCCAGTTTAAGTGGGGAGCAGAAAGAGCTGTCAGGGATGGGAAGAGGAGGGGCTACCCATGTGACTTTGTAAGGCACCAATCAGACGGCATGTGTCACGGAATGAGGAATTGGGGCCTTGAGAAAAGAGAATTCAACCGTCCTCCTCTAGAGGATTCCCTTACAGTACGGTTATAGCTGCCACGCTGTGATCAAGAAAAAAAACTGCTGCCACTCTGGCTGATGCATTATGGGTGATTCTGATGGATGGGCCGTCGGCTGACTTCTGAAACGACTCGGCACAGCTTTCCTTTCAGGGTGACTCCTGAGGCCTGAGTTAGCAGGTTGATGGGGTAGTTCAGTCTTAAGCAGCATCCAATGATATTCACTTGAAGGTTCTTATGGGTTTTCTGCTTGAATACATCGTGTAGTATACAGTATACAATAGTATACAATAGTATACAATAGTATACAGAACAAAAGGAAATGAATGGCAGGAATCTCAAGGTGAAGGAAGGTTGCAGGTCTCTGGACCGTGGCGAACCCCGCCCATCTCCAAGCAGATTAAAAGAAACCCTATAAACTCTTTGACTCAGCTCTACTATGAAACTTACTACGAAAGTTTACTATGAGAACTGACCTTTTTATTTGTGTCATCACAGCAAATTACGCTTTTTATGAACATATGAAAGCCAACTAGTTGAGAGACCAACCAGGAACCACGTTCTGTCTCAGTTTTTGTCCCTGCTGACCACCGTACACTTTTTGACCATGAGCCAATCAAATAGAAAACGGCTCTGTATCAAACCGGCTCCTGATTGGCTGCCTGTTACGCCCCCCCCCGCCCAGAAGGATGTGGAGAAACATCCTTAATTACAAAGTGTGAAATAAGGTGATTGATTAAATGCTGAATCCTCTGATGTCAAAACAACTAAACCTTATAACGAGATTCAGAACAACTAGTTGATTAAATGTTGGTTTAATTCTCATCCCCCCCCCCCCCCCCATAAGACACCAAGCCATCTCTCTGACTGATCATCGCCCTAAGAGCTGTCTCACTGTGCGTCTGTCGTCCGTCTGTATTTGTCAGTGTTGGTGTGTTGTTGGTATTCTGACGCCACCGACTCAACGTAGCGTCGACGGATCCGTCCGCCGAGCCGGCCTCAACGAGACTCGGCTAAAACAGAGAGAATACTGAGAGGAGCTGACTTGAGACGAGAACGACCAGCACCTCCTCCAACACTCCTCCTCCTCTCACCTCCTCCCTCACTCTGAATTTGAGTGGATGGGACTGGTAGGTAGAAACCCCGCAGCAAGAACGACCAGCACCTCCTCCTCCTCTCACCTCCTCTCTTGTTCTGCATTTGAGTGCATGCGGATGGTGGAGAACAGACCGTGCCCTCCTCCTCTCCTCCTCTCACCTCCTCCCTCACTCTGAATTTGAGTGGATGGTACTGGTAGGTCGAAACCCCCCCCGCCTCCTCCGCTGCTCCTCCTAATCCTCCTCCTCTCACCTCCTTTCTCGCTCTGGTTTTGAGTGCACGAGGATGGGTGGAGAACAGACCTCGACCTCCTCCACTGCTCCTCCTAATCCTCCTCTCAACCTCCCTTTCTCCCTGATTACTCCTACCCAAATCCTCCTCCTCCCTCCTCCGTCTCTTGGGGGTTTGAACGACTGTGGACGGGAGATAAATGACTCAACTCGTCCTCCCTCCCTCTCTCGCCCCCCCCCTGGTTCTCCCAGAATGCTCCTCCAGGAGGCGCTCAGGGATTTAGCTGTCAAAATGTTTCTCGATTGTGGTTTTTTACTTTTCCTTCTACTCGTTTCTCTCTTTTCTCTTTCTTGTCCTAATATAAAAAGCACCTTAATCCATATCTAGTAACATCTCTTTCGTCTCTATTCTACGTTTCTATTCTAGTTTATTGTTTGTTATCTCTGTTGTCTCTCTGTTGTATTATTTTTAACGTTTGCCCACGAGGATCAATAAAGTTTCATTTTGTTCTCTCTCTCTCTCTCTCTCTCTCACCGCCTCTTTCCTTCTGTCCCGGCGACACCTCACATCTCCCGCTCAGATCAAAAGGTTAATAACTTTTCACACTTCCTCCTCCTCATATCGCCGGAGCGCCGATAAGAGTTTCCTTGACGTCGTGAGGCTGTACGGTTTTTAACCCGACGCACAGCTTCTATCCTCCCCGTCTCGCTGTCTCGGCCGTCCTTCGCCGATGCATCTTTCACATTACCCGTCTCCGAACACGAAGGTCAGGACGGGTCGGTGGTATAAAGACGTGGCGGGGAGGGGGAGGAGTTGAAATGGGCTCTCTTAGTGCGGCGCGGCGAATCGCAGGTTAAATGGCCATCTCGCCCGATAAGAGAGCAGCTGATTGCTTGGCGGGGCTTCGTGTGAGACTGCAGGAGAGACGACCGAGCGGCGAGGACCCCCGGCGTGGCTGCCGGTGACCTGGACACTCGTCCGCGGAACAACCCGTCCTCTCAATTTACTCAGATAAACTGGAAGTGTGATGAGAAGAGGGTGGAGAGGAGGGAAGAGGAGAAGTAAGAGGGGAGGGGGAGGGGGGGAGGTAGAGGATCGGAGAGAGAGGAGATGGGTGTAAAGTGGAGGAGAGGTGAGGGAAAAGGGAGGAGGGGTCGGAGCTGAGGGTGAAAGAGAAGACGAGAGGAAATGAGAGGGAGAGGAGAGGGCAGAGGAAGGAGAGGAGATTGGAGAGGGTGAGACTTGAGAGAGATGGAGGAGGAAAGGGGAGGAGGGGGGGGGAGAGCAGGAGGGGGAGGGGAGGAGGAGGAGATGGAAAGCTTATTGCAGTGTACATCAGATCCCTGACCCCGTCGCGGTGCTCACCAGAGGAACTGAATTTCCTCAGTTGGCGGTGTCGCGGCGTCTCCTCTCGCCATTTTGCTTCCAGACTGTGTAGTAAGCTAGCTATAAATTAACTCACAAGATTAACTCACAACTCAGGAGAGTTATCGTATCCATACCGCTGAGAGTTGAGATGACCTGCATCATGAAATCGAGGTCAAAACTGTTTCACCGCCATGACATCATGCTGTGAGCGTTTTGTTGATGTTGTGTTACGTTGCCACCTCCTGCATGTTGCCGTCCGTCAAAAGCTTCCACTCTCAGCACTATTAACTCTGCGTGTAAAAGGTACTAGATCTTAGTACTAGACTAGGTCTTCCCATACGGGGACAAAATGGTGTCCAATCTGTGGCTCCATGGCCTCATGCGGGTCCCTTCGGGGGCCCTGTGATTTCAAAACGCCCCGAGAGCCATTTTACATCTCATTCCACCTGAGAGACAAATTCCACGCCAGCCTCGCCGCTGTTGCTTCTTATTGCCTCATATATATAATATATATATAATATATATATAATATATATATATCCCTTTATCTGTGCGTTGAGTTGGTCAGTGCATCCATCACAGGCGCCGTCGAGCTCGCCCACGCCGCCACTTCACTTCCACAAGCGCATCCATCTGATGCAAGGACACGTCCTGTGGAAGACACCGGCGCATCATTACCACGCACACGGATGTGGCGGTTCCGGTCCCTAGCGCTGGCGGGGTGGGCGGGGTCGGGAGGGAGGGAGGAGGGAGGAGGGGGGAGGGGCGGGTGTAATATGACATCCCGAGATATGACTTGAATCCTCGATTGCTACCTGCCAAGGCTTCGGTGAGATTACAGACAGATTAGATTTTACCCATGCTCCAACGAGCTCGCCCCCTCGCCGGCGTAATTGGATCGCCCCGGCCATATCTCACTCTCAATTGGCCGGTTGTCACCAGAGACGCATAAACAGATGGGGGGGGGGAGAAGGACTGCAACTGCTCATTTCTACCGGGAGTCTGATGGCGGGGAGGCAGGGGAGCATCACGTCTGATGGGACGGGCTCCATTTTATTTTTTACTTATTTTATTATTTGAGATGATGATTTTCAAAGCAGCGCGGCGGTGATTGATGAGGCGGCTCCTCCGGCGGTGCACGCCCTCCTCAAACGCCGTTATTAGATATTTGTCATCAAAGCCCTTCTCCACGCTCCTCGTAAAGCTCTTCCTCTCTTCCTCCTATTTCTTCTTATCTCTCTCTCTCTCTTTTATCTCTTTATATCTGTTTTCTGTCTCTCACTTTTTTCTTCTTCCTTCATAGTGCTCTCTCCATTTCTCTCATTCCCTCAATGACAAAGAGATCTATCTATCTTTCTTTCTTTCTTTCTTCTCTATAATTTCTATCTCCGTCTTTCTTTCAAAATTCAAATTGAAATAATCTTTATTGGCATAAACAAAAATGCGTTGTTGCCAAAGCGGTTTACAGAACATTCAGATATATTACATATCTAAAACATAGAAAGAGGTGTCATATTTCATGCTGATATAGTTCAGTACTGATTGGTCCATATTGATCTGCTGTCCAGGAGGACTGGTCGTTTCTCCTCTGGGCTTTTACATTAGAAAGTTTGATATTGTCTCTTATCTCTTTGCTTTTCTCTCACCCCCTCTCATTCCCTAATCCTCAATCTCTCTCCTTTCTGACATCTCTTCTTTCTCATTCTCTCCATCTCACCTTCCGGACCACTAGGGGCAGTGCAACGTGGAATTGGTTGTGATCCCGTTCTCGCCAGGTTTAAATCCCTTAGCTAATTAGCTACTTAATCATCTCAACCAATGAAAACTTGTCAATGTGAGTTTTCTTTAATGCGTTTGATGTTATAATTAATTGCATCTGTAACGTTTAACGTTGAAACCAAACTAATTCCACGTGGCACTGCCCCTAGTGGTCCGGAGCACTTCCGTTGTGAATAACTTGAAATGCAGCGTTTTGGCAAATGTTTGTTTCTGTTAATGTTGTTGTGGATTCATGTTGTTGTGTTGTGGATTAATGTTGTTGTGTTGTGGATTAGTATTGTTGTGTCGTGGATTAATGTTGTTGTGGATTAATGTTGTTGTGTTGTGGATTAGTATTGTTGTGGATTAATGCTGTTGTGTTGTAGATTAATGTTGTTGTGGATTAATGTTGTTGTGTTGTGGATTAATGTTGTGTTGTGGATTATTGTTGTTGTGTTGTGGATTAATGTTGTTGTGTTGTGGATTAATGTTTTTGTGTTGTGGATTAATGTTGTGTTGTGGAATATTGTGTTGTGGGTTAATGTTGTTGTGTTGTGGATTAATGTTGTGTTGTGGATTATTGTGTTGTGGGTTAATGTTGTTGTGTTGTGGATTAATGTTGTTGTGTTGTGTATCAATGTTGTTGTGTTGTGGATCATGTTGTTGTGTTGTGGATTAATGTTGTTGTGGATTAATGTTGTTGTGTTGTGGATTATTGTTGTGTTGTGGATTAATGTTGTTGTGTTGTGGGTTAATGTTGTGTTGTGGATTAGTATTGTTGTGGATTAATGCTGTTGTGTTGTAGATTAATGTTGTTGTGTTGTGGATTATTGTTGTGTTGTGGATTAATGTTGTTGTGTTGTGGATTAATGTTGTGTTGTGGATTAGCATTGTTGTGGATTAATGCTGTTGTGTTGTAGATGAATGTTGTTGTGGATTAATGTTGTTGTGTTGTGGATTAATGTTGTGTTGTGGATTATTGTTGTGTTGTGGATTAGCATTGTTGTGGATTAATGCTGTTGTGTTGTAGATGAATGTTGTTGTGGATTAATGTTGTTGTGTTGTGGATTAATGTTGTGTTGTGGATTATTGTTGTGTTGTGGATTAATGTTTTTGTGTTGTGGATTAAAGTTGTGTTGTGGAATATTGTGTTGTGGGTTAATGTTGTTGTGTTGTGGATTAATGTTGTGTTGTGGATTATTGTGTTGTGGGTTAATGTTGTTGTGTTGTGGATTAATGTTGTTGTGTTGTGTATTAATGTTGTTGTGTTGTGGATTATGTTGTTGTGTTGTGGATTAATGTTGTTGTGGATTAATGTTGTTGTGTTGTGGATTATTGTTGTGTTGTGGATTAATGTTGTGTTGTGGATTAATGTTGTTGTGTTGTGGGTTAATGTTGTGTTGTGGATTAATGTTGTTGTGTTGTGGGTTAATGTTGTGTTGTGGAATAATGTTGTGGATTAATGTTGTTGTGTTGTGGATTAATGTTGTTGTGGATTAATGTTGTTGTGTTGTGGGTTAATGTTGTTGTGTTGTGGATTAATGTTGTTGTGTTGTGGATTAATGTTGTTGTGGATTAATGTTGTTGTGTTGAGCACATTAGGGCCACAATAATATTTCAGTTTTCAATTGAAAATGGTAAATAAGTGATCGAATAATCAATGACGGAAACAAGAGGGGTGCTATGTTTAATGACCCCTAATCATGCTGGGAAATTTCATAATATAATTTTCTCTTTCTTCATCAGTTTTTCTCCTCCCTCACATAACAGTTTGTGTCGTTCTCTTTTTCCTCGACTACGTCACAAGCGTCTCTCTCTCTCTTACTGTCACACAGTGTCTCTCTCTCTTAGTGTCACACAGTGTCTCTCTGCTCTGATTGACTGTCATCACATCTGACAGCGCTGGCATAAGAGAGATGATAAACAAGACATTTACACCAAGGAGACGTCCACGGCTGTACACACACACACACACACACACACATACACACACACTCACACACACACACACACACACACAAATTTCACTGATGCCTGCCAGAAAGCTGATAACCTCTGTTACCTGCCAACCTCGGAGCCCTGCTGTTCCTTCTGATTCCCCCTGTGTCTCACTGTGTGTGTGTGTGTGTGTGTGTGTGTGTGTCTGTATTGCGAACCATGTGGCTCTAACTGCTTGTTATTTTGGTCCAATTCAACACTAAACCTGCCATATCCTCTTAGCCACACTGCATCTTTGGCTACGTCACGCAGCTCTCCAGTCGAGGCCTTACTCGGGTTCAAGCTGCACGAGGCAACTTCGCACTTTAGCGGCCCCTAGTGGCAGCGGGAGAACTTGAATTTTTCAAACGTCAGTAAACAGATCTACATTTCCTGGTGGGTTGAGGTGAGTCGCTTGCTGCTGTTCAGGAGACACTTTTGTATTTCGCTGTTAGATTCATCACTCCCTGTGTGCCGAGAAGATTTATTTTGACTCTAAAGTGAATCTACAGTGTCTTAATTAAAGGGAATGGAGGACTGTTCTCTCTTGTGGAGTCCAAAAAACGTATTTGAAGAAATAAAAAACACCTAATTTATGGCTCCTTTTCATTCAACATCATGCCAATGCAAAAAAGCTTTCATCAGAGCAGCGTTCGTTTTTGGGACGCCGCCATTCCCAGGTTTTTTCTTGGAGATGCTGGAAGTTTGTTTGTCGTCTTTGGCAGAGCGGCCGACCAGAGGAAGGTTATGGGAGGAGACGCATCTGCTACACTGTTTTCACCACAGGTGTAGTTTAACCAGTTAGCAGAATATTCCTGCCGCCTCCTATCCTCTTTGACTGATCAGTAGGTTACTCCTAACCTAGCAGTGACAGTGAGTTCTGCTCGCCACCATGGTTCTTGTTCAACATGTACCCATAATTCTGCGTGAGACGGTGAAAACCAACCAGTCAGTAACCAGCATAGCCACCATCTGTCTTTGCGCCTCTATTCCTTCTCTGTTTCCATCTTTCTTTCATCCCATCTTCTTCTCTCACTCCCCTTTTCTCTATTTCCATCTCCTCTCTCCATCTTTCTCTCCTCGTTCTCCCGGTAGAACTGATAATGTAATAAATAAACTGCCAGATGACGTGATAATGTGTTAAGATATCCCTCTAACTGGGTCGTAACACTGTAACAATGTAATAACATCTTCAGACGGATACTGTCATTTTGAATTGACTCTTTTCCTGATAATGTAACATTATTATATTATTATATTAACTATGTAACAGTTTTCATTAAGTATTATGAGTTTAATGACATTATCTGGAAATGTACCAAATGTACCACATCAGTAGTTTTCCATTTATGGGATTTTAAGGGACATTTCATCACATTTCAACACTTTGTTAATAAAGTTGTTACTCCCTCTCTTCTTCTTTCCATCTCTCTCTCCCTGTTTCTCTCTGTCATTTCCCTCTGACAGTGGAGATGTACCTCACATGTTTATTTAATCGCCAGTCTCCTTTTAATTTGATTTTGATGAGCATCCAGGCATTGATCCGGCTCTGGAGAGGGACTGTCCAGAGGAGGAGGAGGGATGTGCCAAAGATAGACTCATTGATCGGCCAATCTAAGACCACCAGCTCGGCACTGATGGCTTCTGCAGAAGAGAAATGAGCACTAATGGCCTGTGGAGAGTATATTTCCAGCCCCTCCCTACTCCCAGCGCTCCAGTGTCTTTTCCAAGTTTTTACGCTTTCTAAATTGAAAGTTGACAGGATGTTTTACGTGCCGTGACTTCAACAACGCCTGGGTGTCACTGTGCAAACGAGCCAGTACTTCCTGAATTATTTAATGCTGACTTCTTGGACGTTCATTCAGTGTCGATAATATATAGGAACAGTAGGAACTCCTTCCTGCTGCTGAGTTTCACCTCATTCTGCACAATCCATGACTGTCAAGAGACTAAAACCCTCCTTAATGTCTCCTCTCCTTCATCTCCATCTGCCCATCAGGACTGAAGTGGATTTCATATTGAAATCAATCAGCTGATCCCCCTGCTCAGCCTGGTCCAGATTAATGGATTTTATCTGGCAGAATTACATTTAGAAATAGTTTGAATGTGTGAATGTGAAAATAAATGCATACAACCATGAACCAATTCTAAACCCGTCAGCATCAAGATCAATACTTCAAATGATGCTGACGATATTGGCAGAATATTCTAAATGTGGTGTTTTTGTGATAAATGAAACTGCCTCTTCTTTTATGTGTAGTATTTATCACATGAGAGAGAAAAACATGCATACACACACACACACACACACGTGCACACACACACACACACACACACACGTGCACACACACAGAAAGTGTTTGCATGTGTATTTGTGTGCATGTCTCTGTGTGACCTAGCAAAGAGTGCAAGGCGAGTGACCCAGTGGCAGCTCAGTGTGTGTGTGTGTGTGTGTGTAACTGTGTGTATTTGAGTGTGCACATGTAAGCTTTGGCATGTGTGTCTGTGCATTTACAGATAAAGCCAAATCTCACTTTTTTCTGCAGGCTTGCTCAACTAATGCTGCATTTTTGCTCCGTCGTCCCCAAGAGGAAATGTTCAGAAAAACCAGTTGTGCTCTTTTCTCAGACACTGGAGGTTAAAAAAAGGTCTGGTGACAAGCTCTGACTTCTCCTTGTTCTTTTGCATTACGTTCAAAAAACGATGCAGCACTAATGCAGGGTAACAATGGCTACCACTGTATGTGTGTGTGTGGGTGTGTGCATGTGTGTGTGTGTGCTTTCCAAGCTGCCGACTCACCGTAGCTCTTTGAACGGCTCGGCCCGGACATGCGGCGTCTCCACCGAGTTGCTGAACACGGCTCCTTCAGCGCCTGGAAGCACAAAGCACAACATCAGACGGGAGGCCGCCGCCCATCGAGACCACAAACCCTCTCCCGCCCGATCAATGGACATAATCTCCCAAGCCACACCGATCGATACGCCGCTAGTCACTGCAAAAGGCGCCTCATCTCGCTGATAACCGACTCACACCGACTCACACATGGTTTAATTAGGAGGAGTACTATTAGCTACATGCTACATGCTACATCTAGAATGTAAGCATACAGTGAATCAAATAGTAGAATTTCAAGCTGCATTTGGCAGCTTTGCACGTTGGCAGTGATTTATCGATTACTAAGATTAAAGAATATACACCCTGAAGCTAAAATATACTTCTTCACCTAGCATCGTCATTCCCGGGTCACAGGATTACACTGTCAGGACTCTGTGGATTCACCCGGTTTGACCGAATGAAGACGTCAGTATCGTCGCTTCTCCTGAACAGCAGTGAGCTGCTGTGGAGTTATTACAGGATCACACTTTCTACTGGGAGTCACACCAAAGCTTTGTGTTACAATATACTCATTTGCTTACACTAAATAAATATAAATATAAAATATAAATATATCAAACGTTTCCAACAATAAAAGGAAACGCTCAAAATGACATCCCGGTATTTCAGCATCCCATCACTGAAATGTGAAGCTTTAAAGGGGTTGCAGGTCCCTACATGCAGATACTCAAGTACAAGTTCCTCAAGTTCCTCAAAAATATGTATTAATATTTAACTAAAATACTAGTAAATATACTTACTACTTACTCAACCCCTGGATCCCTTATCCACTAACAGATCAATTAAACATCTGGACACATTTCTGTACATGTCACCGTCTGAAAGTCTGATAATGTGGATAGTAAACGATGCACATTTGCAATCCTGCATATGTGCCCTCGCACTGTAAACTGCAAACTGCTTTTTTTAAGAAAACGTACCAAGTTTTCTGCCCCGGTCTCTGCTTAACAAAAAGTAGGAATACATTTACTCAATTACTTTCAAATCTTGAGTTCTTAATCATCTTAAATACAAGCTACTTTCCTGGGCTCTGATAAAGTACATACTTAGAAACTGTACCAAAGTACTCGGTCGCTCTTCGCTCTGATTGACTGGATCGTCGATGCAGCAGCTCAGCTTGAGTAAACCAACAAAGGACCCGGCGCAGATCAATGGCCATAACTAAATGTGTTTCAAAGCCTTCTGACAGACTGCTGGGCGTCCAAATGTCACTCACTCTCTCTCTCTGGCATTGGAGCTGGACTCCATCTGATGGTAGGACTATGTTATTGTCCATGTGATCAACCCATTACAAGTCTGATAATCTTGTATCGTTATGAATAAGGACAATTCTGAAAATTGCATTTCAGCCTAATAGGTCTTTATTTTCTACAAGGCCACTGAAACATCTTGTTGTTGTTGTTGAGGTTTGGCACTACTGAAATTGATTTTTCATAAAGAATAAGCCGTCCTAAGAGTCCTAAGAGCCTTCCTGCATGTTTCCAAACACTCAGTTTTGATCGTACCAACGAACAAATTCAGATACGAACAACAATGATAAATGAGACTGTGTTCGTAGAAACGATTTACGATCAAATCTGATCTCACACACGCTTCGTGAATGAGGCCCGTTATCTCTAGAATACAGAGGATCCAGTCTTTAAAGGTGTTTTCATCTTGTCAACCAAGGAGTTAAGGCGCCGACTACTGTCCTGGAAAAATATTAGTTTTGTGCTTTCAGTTATTTTGTAAGAGTCGGTGTCACTTTTTTCAAATGGCTTTTTCCAATTGGATATTTAAACTCAAACTTAAATTGTAGTTTCAGAACCAGTCTCTCCGCTGCCACGCCTTCGATAAGCAACGTCCTCTGAATTACACTCATTTGCACTCAAGTCAGGTGATAGAATTGGTTGTGGCAAGACTAACAAGACACTAAAGTTTGAGTATTTTTCAGTTGCAGTGGAGTTTGATGCATGAGATTTCCAAGTCTGGAAGTATTTACAACACTCCGTCCTCCGGGGAGCTCTTCAGATCAACCTGGCAAAGAGCGAGGAAGAAATCTAGATGCAAAGAGGAGCTCGGGCTTGGACCTGCGGGACAGATAACGCTCCTCTTAATAACTGCTACAGGTGGAGCGGCTTCTGTTCTCCTGAGTGTTTTTTTTTTTTACCTTTATTTACCCAAGAACAGTTTTTCTTTAAATGAGTCCATGTATCGGAACCATTATCTGGTTTGAAAGTGAAGTTATCGATAGTGAACAATACATATTTGCGTGGCTGTCGCTGACTGTTCTACCAGACATGCTTTTGTGCACGAGTTTGAGAAATGGCTTAATTTGCTTTGCGTTGGCCTTCTCTGCGGGCTAAGAAAAATCCAATTGCCTTCCTAGAGTGAAAGGGGAATTGTCCGTCCAGCCAATTAGTATTTATTCTTCATGGAAACAGAAAGTAGGAAAGCTGAGAGACACATGGACTTGGACACATGAGGGAAGGTTCAGGCAGGACTCAGGATCCAGCAGGGGTTCATGTCAGCGTTGTCATGAAACCCAAAATGTCGATACTCCTTCGATATCTTTGCAAAGATTGAATTCAGTACTGAATTTTATAAATGTTCAATGCTTTCACCAAATCTCTGCAAGGAGAAATTCCATCTCCAGAGGGTGCATATGTGCAGACTGGAATAGTTTAAAGAAGAAGAAGAAGAAGAAGAAAGATTGTAATAGACGGAGCTGCAGTCAGCGCAAAATTCAACCAGCATCAACCAGTCCACCACGTCTTGAACTGGATCCCAGTCCACCTTAACTGGCTGACAAAACTGGTGCTGGGAGCCAAGTATGGAACTATTTCACTAACAGAGTCGACAAAGACGAACATCCAAGATGAAAGCACCTGAGCAAAAGATGCTGAAAAGCTGTCGAGTGCGGTAACACAAGGAAGTTTTTAGATTTCAGATATTAAACTTCGGTGTATCGGTGTCAAAGTCAAGAATTCAATATTGATCCAAAGCTAGGATCTCTTAAGGGACGTTTTGGGACATCGGCTTGTTGGCCATCATTCATCTCTTGTGTCGCTGGTAGATTTGATGGCATGATAGTAATGAAGCTTAGCACAAGTTCAGTCTGGAAGGCTACCTGGGGCAGGAGGGGGGGTGGGGGTCTACCTTAAACTCCAACGAGTAGGGTTCAATTCCCAACTCATGACAAGTTTTCATTTTAACTGGGACCCGAACCTTAACGTGACGCACATCTGAAGACATCGTGACATTTTAAATGTTCTAATCATTTTCCTTTTTACCATGCCATCCATCTCTCCATCCATCTCTCCATCCATCTCTCCATCCATCTCTCCATGATATAGCGTTGTGTGATAACTCCATTTACGAAGACCTCTACAAATAAAACATGATTTATCTGATTTTCTGAACACGGGCGGCACCTGAATACTGACGAGACAGCGGCAGGACTGACATGTTGGTGTAACCGGGGGGCACACGAGAATAAATGATGGCTTTAAAGATGAATGTGTGCGTGTCCGTGTGCATGCATGTGTATGAGTGTGTGCATGTGTTTACGAGGCAGCGGACGGACCAGCGGACCAGCGGCAGCCTGAAGCAGCTTAGAGGTGATGGAATATGAAGACAAGAGGCTGGGAGGAAACGCCCTCAAACGCCCCATGTGATGATGGGTGACCGCCGTGGTCTATACATCACATCAACCACCAACGAAGAAAAACAACATCATGCGTTTAACTTTTCTTTCTTCTTCTGCTTCCTGTGTAACCACAGCCACACCAGTAGATGAGTCCCGTTGGATCTAATTACCCATAAGCGCTCATGTACTGCTGTTCTGCAAAATCAATCACACTTAATCCACAGATGTAACTGATGAGTCCACTAAAGTGCATCGTGATCGGCCCCCGCATGAGATTTGCGATTGCAATATTTTTGTTGCAACGTCAACAATTTGTCAAAAATACTGCAGGGGATCCAAGACTAATCTGTGATGTCATCAGGCTGCCTTGACCAATCACGGGGCTTCTACTGCATGAAACCGGCTCTCGTCCTTTAAAAGGAAAAATCCATCCTTGGTCACCAACCTGTGATGTTCAGTTTTGTAGTTTACTTTTATTTGTACCCACTTTCCCTCAACCTGCCTTGTCTACTTCTACTTCAGTTATTGATTTCCTACATTTCCCAGAATGCATTTTGACAACCCCCAAAAATACACCAACAAACTTCCATTTTTTTTTAGTGTTACAGTGTTTTAAGGTGGATTTTTCCTTAAAAAAAAAATACACAAGGTTCATTATATTTACAAAGCATCATAATTTAGGAGTAATAATACAAGCATGTGTCCGCAGGAACGTCTTCACAATGTTATCTTGACTTTAACCACAACTAAGTGCAGTGTGGTCCCGTGCAGCTCGGTGGGCGGAGCCTGACACCAATGTTAGCGGTTTCATCGTTTAAAGCGTCCGCCAAATGGAGCGTGATGTTATCGCGGAGAAAACGCTGCAAACATCCTCACATTTTTCTTCAACAAAGCCACGGCAGTAAACTCCTAGAGGCGTGATGATCTCCTGGAGAGCCCTGCCCTCCAAAGACCTCTCGCTCTCATTGTGTTATTTTCTCTCCATCCTTCAGCCTCTTGTTCTTTCCCACTGTTTTCATTTCTCTCTCCCTCTCCCAGATGAAGCCTATATACTATCCGTCCATTTTAGTATTTCAGTCAGACCAGAGGTGTAGCCAGCAGCCCTCTCTAGTAAATAGTCGCCGCTCTCTGCCAAGACATTTTGCCCTTTTCTCCTGTGAATGGTCCTGAGAAATCGACTTTTATTAAAGGACTTCTCGGGAGTTTGGCCCGTTGGTCACCTGACCCGATATCTGATGAGAGGATGAGTTGTAGATGGCTGTCTGGTGAGCATGCTAACGCTTTAGCATCATCCAAGTTTGAAGGAAGACCTTTTAGTGACACAAAGCTGGTATTGGTTTTCATTCTATGTCTTGTAGAGTTATAGATTCAAAATCAGAATCTTTATTGAAG